>JAJOOE010001629.1:0-24321 GCA_036250405.1 Solanum raphanifolium
TTTGATGTATTGTATTGATATATACTTGCTTTTAGTTTTGGTATAGATATCATGGTGGCCTCGACGGCCCAATCAGGACTTCTGTACTAGTTGTCTATTTATTTATATGATCTCCTGGGAGTAGCTGTTTCTTTTATAGATCAGTTGACTGGGGCCTTGCCGGCCGATGACTTAGTTTTAAGCCGAGATATACTTGTTTGATTTCTTGATTGCGTGTGGCTGCCATGCACTAGTAGCAAATGGTTCAGCAGCGTCGGCTCGGGCTTGAGTTTTGGCATTAGGAGCCAGTTGCGTCCCTCGAGTTTGGGGCGTGACACAAACTTTCTCTCAAACAATTTACCCTGAATCAGGTCGATTTCTCTCAAACAATTTACCCTGAATCAGGTCGATTTCTCTCAAACATTGACAAGCATGCAATTAAGAACAACCTACGCTTTAGTCCATTCACTCTCTTGAGCTGAATATGTGGAAAATGGTTTAGGATTTACTCTCTCGAGCTGAACCCATGACAACTAAATACCCACAGACCATCAATCAATAATCTTGGTTTTAAAACATCTCTCTCGAGGAAGCCAAAAACACGAAGGTAGAACTACATTTGCAACTACAATTCTTTAAATTAAACCACAATTAATAATTGGAATTACTTCTAAATAACATTTAAAATAACAATTAGCAATACCCATAAGCTAAATCAGACCATAATCACATAATTACACCCCCAAAATTGGGCCCTTAGCGAGATATTATAAAAAGATAAAAATTGTTGCCAAATTGTGTTTCCATCAACTAGGTAAGATTAATTTCATCTTTACAAAGGTCCAAATTGAAGAATCTTAATGACCCACTTCCAATTTTTCAAAAATGGAAAACTTCAATTCTTCAAAGCTAAGGAAAACTTGTATCTCAGTTCAAAATACTCAATATTACAAAATAAAATACTTGATAATGATCAAAATCTCTTAAACTAAATGTTCAAAAATGTATTTATAGTCGCCAAAAATATGCTGCGAAGGACCATTCGACGCAGTAAGTCGGGCATGCCGATCAGCTTGGCAATCCGCCCTTTGGTCCATGTCATTGCCTTTTTGCCTTTGGCCTTCAGCTTCCTCAAGTTCTGTAACTTTGGGTGATCCAACACTGCATCGCGAAACCACTCGACAATTCGCTGACTGCTCCTTTCTCTCACCAACTTGATTTTCTCCTTCAGGGATTGGCACAGTGCAACTTTAGGCGGTCAAATGGCCACTCGGCGACTCGCCAAATGGACTTGGCGATCACCAGACTCTCTTTTCTTCCTTCTTTCAGTTCCCTTTGTTCCTTTTTGCAAATTAGTGTCCTTGCTTTGTTCCTCAATCCAAATATCTGGAAATCGAGGACTTTACATCAGTTATTTGCACAAAATAAGCATTTAAGGACACTAAATCTATACAAATAAAGCCCTAAATGAGTTCAAATCTAGGACTCGTCTATTTCCCAAAAATACCTTTACGTGATAAGAGTGTGTGGTGAGTTCCATTACTCCTAATTAGTTAAACATGGGGAGTGTGAGGTGATTACCTTTTATATATGTGTGACTCCCAAGGTAAGCGCTGATTACCCATTAGTCTTTAGGTTGATCATGGAGGCGATTACCTATGATCCATATGTGATGATGCGTAGGGGAATACCTACATTACACATTAAAATAAATATGGAGGCGAATACCTATATTCCACTAATAATGAACATGGAGGCGAATACCTATGATTCATTGATTTGCATGACTAGAGATGACTCCCCTTGGCTTTATAATTCATTAGTATGTATGACTAGAGGTGAATACCCTTGTATTTATGATTCCATGATATGTGTTGCTTGAGGTGACTCCACTTGTCCTTCATGATGAAGTAAACATTTATTCCTTGAGGTGCACTACAAGAGAAATAGCTTCTAAGGAAGGGAAATATGGTCCCTGAAAGTTCAAATCTAGTCCCAAATAGTCTATTGAGATGGGAAAAGGCTGGTCGTGACCCGCCCTAAAGTGCTTCTTCCCTAAAGGTCAATTGGGATGAGTCCCTTTAGCTGGTCGCTAAATGAGTTTAGAGACGGAATCAAAGTTAGTCCCAAAATATTTTTGAAGACTGTATATCTCATCCCAAATAGAGGATTTTCTTCTCTGAAAACTAGTCATTTTCTGGTCGTTAAATCCCTTTAGGGACTACCAACGAACTAGTCCTAGATTACTCTTTAGGGACGAGCAACTACCTCGTCCTAGATTACTTTTTCTTGATGAGCAACTACGTCGTCTTAGATTGTTTTTTCGAGACTAACAACACCTCGTCCTAAATGAACCTTTAGGGACAAGAAGTTGTCTAATCCTAGATGAAACATTTAGAGACAAGAAACTATCTCGTCTTAGATGAACTTTTAGAGAAGAGCAACATTTTTGGTCTCTAACTGAGCATCAGTGCTTCTGGATCTTCATTTCACAAAAGTGATATAAATTTTATCAATAAATAAAAGATTTCTACGGTAAATCTCCATACAAAAGGCTGATATAAATATAAAAATAGTTAAACATCACATGGTGTTAGTTTCACTATTTGTTTAACAAAAAAAAGCTTAGCAAATTAACAATATCCCGAGCTATACTATGATTTCATGTTTTGCATAACTTTCCTAGAAAAATAATAATGGTGTTGTGCATCTTCTAAACTTGCATCTTGACTTGTAGCTTCAATCTTCACAAAAGTACATCGAAATTCACCAAGGGTTATCCAAAAATATTAACAAGCTGCAAGAACATAAGAAAAATTCAGTAAGAAAACTTTGATAGTGTATCCCAAGTCTAAAATGTCTACAGATTGCATTCATAATAAATGGATTAAATCCCAGAGAACTATAGACTGCATAAAATTCCAGAAAACCTAGGCTACATTCACTATGTAAAGTTTTGCAAAAAATAAAAGAAGTTAATCCCATGCCTAAATTCACTATAGGCTACATTCACTACGTCTACAGATTGCATTCATAATAAATGGATTAAATCCCAGAGAACTGTAGACTGCATGAAATTCCAGAAAACAGTAGGCTACTTTCACTATGTAAAGGTCTGCAAAAAATAAAAGTTCGCACACAGTTGTACACAAACTAAAAAAACAGAGGAAAAAGATGTGTGCATGCTATTGTATTTGTATAAAGTTGAAACAACACAGATAAAGAAGGAAATAATCTTTTAAACAATTCTAATGCCGGCGAAGAAGCCGATGCCGCTGCCTCCCGTTGTTCCCCTTATTTGTTCCTTACATATTTTCCGATTATCTGCTTAAAAATTTCAGCAAAGACAGGCTCAATCCTTATTCATTCGTAAAATGGAAAACAGGCACACTATTATTCTCATTTAGACATCTCAAAACCGAGCAACTCGCACTTTCATGGATTACGAGTCAATAAATCAAGCAACGGATAGAATTTGTGCTTTGTATAAAAGGAATCTCAAGGAATTGAACCATCAGAGAAATAACTTAGGGAGAGGGATGAAAACATCAAAAAGATGTTGTCTCAAATGGAAATTCTACAAGAACACATGAAAGGGACATATGGAGCATTTCGACTTAAGGAGGGTTCTTCTTCTGGTTACTCAAGACCGGGGGAGAATCAAGGTTGGAACTCCAGAAGATACGAGGAGGGTTTCCACCCATGCTACCAATAGCAGGGCAGAAATCAAGGTTGGAACTATTATAGGGTTGAAGAACCAAGGAGATATTGGCAAGATTGGGCTGAGCAGGATGATCATGAGGAGGACCATATTCACTTGAGTGAAGGCCCGAAATCTAAAGGGAGTGCAAGTAGTCCTCGGTTAAATGATTTATTGTCACTCATACTCATATCTTTTATTGAAAGATGTGGAGGCGAATACTTGTATCTTATGTAGAATGATGTGGAGGTAAATACCAGTGTCATGTGATGTTGGGCATGGAGGCGAATATCTATGATCCCATAAGATGGACATGGAGGAGAATACCCATGACCATATATGTAAGGCAAGAAGCGACTACCCATTTGCCTTAATAGGAAGGCACAGTGGTGATTACCCATGTCTATAAAAGATAAGCTAAAGAAGAGAATGATAGGTGATAAGCTTGGATGATTGCTAAGGTTGCCTACTATGGTGAGTAAGACTTGTGGATGATTACCCATGTCTTAGATAAGTATGCTTTGAGATTACTTTATGAAGTAGTCCTTGTATGTAATGATGATCTACTTTATGCATTGATTATGCCTATGCCTTATATTGTGTAACTCCTATGTTTATGTTTATGTTGATGTTTATGCAAACTATCATATTTAGTACATGTTTGTACTAACACATACTCTTGCCTACATTTCTTATCCAAATGTAGGATCCGACGATATCGACTCTCATCCCCGTGGCTAGGATCTTAGTAGAAGGCAATCTTGAAGATTGGTGAGTCCTCATAGCATTCGAGATTTGACAACCATTTCCTTATGTCTTTCATTTTATGTTCTGAACTATTGTATTGGATGTGTCCCAAAGATATTCTTGTTTTAGATAGTTTGAGACATAGTGTAATAGACTTCAGCTCGTTTTATAAAGATTTTTGGATTGTGTTTAAAATGTTTTAAATTTACACATCATTTCTATTATCTTATGTTATGAAAGCTAAGTGGCTTATATGAGGCCTCTCAGAGTTTTGTATTTCATGTTATGTCTAGGGTGTACCCCTGGGTCATGACAAACTTGGTAATCAGAGCACAAGGTTTAGAATGGTTCTAGAATGTCTTAAACCATGTCTAGTAGAGTCTTTTTCATAAGTGTGAAGTGCGCCACATTTATGAATGAGAGACTACTAAATGCTTAAGAAACTTCACTTCTTCATTTTTCTAAGTCGTGCGATAGAGTTTAACTTTATAAGGTCTTTCTCCTAATCCTTACCCGATTGTCTACAGGATATGACTACTCGAAGGGCTTTTGCTAGAAGGAATGAGGGAGACAATTTGGATCAAGGAGCTCCTCCTCAAGCTCCGGTTGACTGTAACACCCAGGAAAAATGGTAGGTTAAACTAAAGCCTAAACATAAGGTTAAAAATTGTAAAATGACTCCCCGAACTTTTAGTAAGTCATTTAGGGTTAAAATGGGGTTTATAGAGTCAAGACCAAGGGGCAAGTGCGAAAGCCAAAGGCCTAGGCTGCCCCTAGCTAGGAGCTACTACCCCAACCTTCACGAGGGAGACCACGAGTCATGGTCCACTACACGGCTCGTGAAGGTGGTCGTAAAGATTCCTTGGCCATTGAAAGATGGCCACCTAAAAGGCTAGGCACTGCCTCAACTTCACATAAGGGACCACGGCTCGTGGAGCCCTTCATGAAAAAGACTTGGGAATGGGGGCATGGGGGCATGGGGGCAAGGCGTAGCCTAGCTACTGCCTCACCCTCCACGAGCATGACCACTGGGCGTGGTCCACTTCACGAATTGTGAAGGTGCTCGTGAGGGTCCCTTAGGCGATAGAGCCTTGAGCTCTAAAAAGGGAGCTACTGTCTCAACTCCACGGGTAGGACCACGGGTCGTGGTCCTCACCATGGCTCGTGGAGTGGGTCGTGAGGCCTGGACAGGGTCAATTAATGAGGGTCTTTTAAGTCATTTCCTATTTTAGTCCAAATAAAGTGGGGGTTGTTTTGGTTATTTTAAGGGAATTTTATATATTGTTTTATAGTCAAATTTCTCAAGACTTAGTCATTATTCACAAACACCCAATTGAAATAAAAAAACTCCCTCCACTCTCAAAAATTTTCTCTCTAAACTCAAGGAAGAAGAAACCATTGGAGATAGGGTTTTTAGATTCTCAAGGTTCTCTCCAAAATTTCTTGGAGGTTCTAAATTGAGGAATGGATGCTTTTCATCCTTCAGTAGCTATAACCCAAGGAGCCCCTTCAAATTATGTTTTCAACATATCAAATCCCCCAATTCTAGGGTTTTCAATCTACAACATGTGTCTTCTGTCCAAAACATTTTTATTGTTTAATTGTGATTGTTTATGGTTGATTATGGTGAATTATGAATGGGTTGATAGAGTATTGATGTTTTATAATGAAAATTCCCCATAGACCCATGTTTCCCCATATTGATAGATCTTTAATTGATGTTGTGGGTTGGTTGATATTATGAATATGTCAATTGAATATGGTTATGTTAATTAAGCTATTGAATCATGAAATTCCTCCTATATTATGAAGTAATTGTATATGGTTGGGTTGATTGTGATTCAAGACCTTTGAAGGGCAAATGTATGAGGGCTTGTACCTCTTTATGAGAATTACGTATGAGATTGTGATTTACTTGGATAGTAATGATCCTATACCTATTGTGTAGTTTTTGTATTGATTCAAGATCTATTTTCCCTATACCCTATACACTTGATTATGCATGAAGTATGTATGTATGTCTATGATAAGTTTGCTGTGTTGATTGAAAGGCCATTCTCATGAGCACACTATGAATACGTTGTGAAAGCTGTACTCACATGTTTATGATTCTAAGGTGAAAGGGAATTCTCACTTAAGGAATCCATGAGCTATTATGATGATATGTTGACATGAATGTATGCCATGTTACTCCTAGGGGGTAACCCCAGGTCGTGACAAACTTAGTAATCAGAGCGCAAGGTTATAGAATGATTCTAGGATGATGTCTCCTGAACCATGTCTAGTAGAGTCTTGTTCATAAGTGTGAAGCGCGCCACACTTATGAATGAGAGGCTATAAGATGTTTAGGAACTTTCATTACTCTTTAGTCATGCTTGGAGTCCTAACTCTATGAAGTCCTTTCCTAACCCTTCTCTAGTGATTTTAGGCAAATACAAGAAGAGGAAATGCAAGGAGGATGCAAGAGGAGAATGTCAATGAGGGAGCTCCTCAAGATTCTCAAGCCACAAATGAAGAGGGGTCTATGACCAATGTGGAGATAAGGACTCTCCAAAAATTGACTCATGCTTTAACAACTCAAGTCACTAGGGATGCTAGAGATCAAGTGAACCCCAATGCAAGTACAACCGCTTCAAGGATTACGGATTTCACAAGAATGAATCCCCCTACATTCTATGGCTCCAAAGTGGATGAAGACCCACAGGGGTTTATTAATGAAGTGTTTAAGGTGCTTGATGCTATGGGTGTGTCTCCACGAGAGAAGGCGGAACTAGCTGCCTACCAATTGAAAGATGTGGCTCAAGTATGGTATGAGCATTGGAAGGATGAGAGAACCGTGAGAGCGGGGTCGATTGATTGGGGAATGTTCAAGTCGGCCTTCCTTGATAGGTTTTTCCCACTAGAGTTGAGGGAGAGGAAGATGCAAGAATTCATCAACCTTCACCAAGGAGGTATGAGTGTGAAGGAATATGGCCTTAAGATCACCTAATTGTCTAAATATGCTCCAAACTTAGTGGCTGACTCTAGGGCCAAGATGAACAAATTTGTTATGGGGATATTCGACTTGGTAGTTAATGATTGTTGTTCGGCAATGCTCATCCCAAGTATGAATATTTCACATCTTATGGTTCATGCCGAGCAAATTGAGGAACAAAAGCTCAAACAAGTGAATAGAGAAGTAAAAGGGCAAGGACCAATGATGGGAATTCTTCCAAGGGTAAGTTTGAGGTTGAAGGTAAACCAAGGTTCAAGAAGAGGTTTTCCAACCAAAGCTCATCTAACACTCCAAGGATCAACAAAGATAGGGCGTCTAACCCTAAGCCACAAGGTGGTAATAGTGGTAGCTCTTATGTTGAAAGACCTAGTTGTGCAAAGTGTGGCAAGAAGCATGAAGGCACTGCCTAGTAGGCATGGATGGTTACTTTAGTTGTGGGAAGAGCAGTCATATGAAAAGAGATTGTCCTATGCTAAGGGCCCAAGGAAGAGAGGGCAAGAAAGTCCCTCCAAGTGGCTCGAATTCCGATGCTCCAGAGAAGAACCATTTCTAGGCTCTTCAATCCCAAGGTGACCAAGAAAGCTCACTGTATGTTGCTACGCGTATGTTGTAAGTCTTTTCCATTGATGTTTATACATTATTAGACCCCGGTGCCACTTTATCTTTTGTTACTCCTTTTGTGGCTATGAAATTTGAAGTGCTCCCCGAAGAATTACTTGAACCTTTTTCAATGTCTACCATGGTTGGTGACTCGGTAGTGGAAAAAAGAGTCTGTAGGAGTTTTCCTATTTCTTTGTCTCATAAAGTCACTTTGGTTGATTTGGTAGAATTAGACATGCTTGATTTTGATGTAATTTTGGGCATGGATTAGTTGTATGTATGTTATGCTTCAATAGATATAACAATAGATTGTAGGACCAGTGTGGTCAAATTTCAATTTCCAAAAGAGCCAATTTTAGAGTGGAAAAGGGGGAATTCTATTCCTAGAGGTCAATTTGTTTCATGTACAAAAGCTAGAAAAATGATCTCCAAGGGGTGTATGTATCATATTGTTAGGGTTATGGATGTTGAGTCCAAGGTCCCTTCTTTAGAGTCGGTCCTCGTGGTGAGTTTGTTTCCGAAAGTCTTTACCGATGACTTGCCAGACATTCCTCCCGAAAGGGAAATAGACTTTGGCATTGATCTTTTGCCAGATACGCAACCCATATTTATCCCTCCTTATAGAATGGCTCCAGCCGAATTAAAAGAGTTGAAGGAGCAACTCAAGGACTTATTAGACAAAGGTTTTATTCAACCAAGCATATCTCCATGGGGTGCTCCGGTATTGTTTGTGAAGAAGAAAGATAGGTCCCTTAGGATGTGTATTGATTACCGCCAACTGAACAAGGTCACTATAAAGAATAATTATCCACTTCCTAGGATTGATGATTTGTTTGATCAACTCCAAGGGGCTAACTTTTTCTCCAAAATAGATCTTCATTCGGGTTACCATCAACTAAGGGTAAGAGGATGTGACATTCCTAAGAAGGCCTTTAGGACCCAGTACGGTCACTATGAATTTGTGGTTATATCTTTTGGGTTAACTAATGCTCTGGCGGCATTCATGGACCTAATATATAGGGTATTTAGGCAATATCTTGATTCGTTTGTGATCATTTTTATTGATGATATTTTGATCTACTTGAGAAGTGATGGTGAACATATGGATCATTTGAGGATTTTATTTTAAGTCCTTAAAGACCACCAATTGTTTACAAAGTTTAGCAACTGTGAGTTTTGGCTAAGATCGGTTGATTTCCTTGGTCATATTGTGTCGGGTATGGGTATTGAGGTAGATCCTAAGAAGATGGATGTGGTCAAGAGTTGGCCTAGACCTCTATCTCCTACCGATATTAGAAGCTTCTTGGGTTTGGCCGGTTACTAAAGGAGGTTTGTTGAGGGTTTTTCCGCCATTGCTTCTCCGTTGACGGTTTTGACTCAAAAGAAAGCTATGTTTTTGTGGTCGGAGACTAGTGAGAAAACCTTCAAAGAATTTAAAGATAGGCTTACATCAGCTCCAGTGTTGACCTTACCGGAGGGTACCGATGGGTTTGTGGTATTTTCTGATGCTTCTCGAGTGGGTTTGGGATGTGTCCTTATACAACATGGTAAAGTGATTGCCTATGCTTCAAGGAAACATAAGGTCCATGAGAAGAATTATCCGACTCATGATCTTTAATTAGCGGCGGTAGTGTTTGCTTTGAAAATATGGAGACATTACTTATATGGGGTCCATGTAGAATTGTTTACCGACCACAATAATCTTCAATATGTGTTTAGCCAAAAAGACTTGAATCTCCGACAAAGAAGGTGGTTAGAACTTTTGAAAGATTATGACATGAGTGTCCTATACCACTCCGGCAAAGCTAATGTAGTTGCGGATGCCTTAAGTAGAACGTCCATGGGTAGTGTGGCTCAGGTAGAAGATGAGAAGAAGGACTTGGTTCGTGATGTGCATAGGTTGGCCCGATTAGCTGTCCAACTAGTGGATTCCACCAAGGGTGGATTCATGGTCCATCATAGTTCCGAATTGTCCTTTGTGATTGATGTAAAGTCTAAACAACACCTTGATCCCATATTAATGGAGTTGAAAGAATCGGTTCTCAATAAGTCCATTGAGTCTTTCTCCCAAGGGGGAGATGGGGTGGTTAGATACCAAGGTAGATTATGAGTTCCAGATGTTAATGGCTTAAGCAAATTTTAGAAGTGACTTATGGTTCGTGGTATTCTATTCATTCGGGAGCCACCAAGATGTACCGTGACCTATGGGAAGTCTATTGGTGGAATGGTATGAAGAAGGATATAGCGGGCTTTGTAGCCACGTGTCCGAATTGCCAATAAGTTAAGGCCGAGCATCAAAGGCCCGAAGGGTTGTCCAAAATATAGATATTCCCACTTGGAAGTGGGAGGATCTGAATATGGATTTTATTGTGGGGTTGCCTCGTACTCGAAGGCAACATGATTCTATTTGTGTCATTGTTGATAGGATGACAAAATCAGCCCACTTCATTCCCATCAAGACTTCATTTTCAGCGGAATACTATGTCAAGTTGTACATCAATGATATAGTGTAGTTGCATGGGGTCCCATCATCTATCATTTTGGATTGGGCTACTCAATTTACTTCACATTTTTGGAAGGCATTCCAAAAAGGATTTGGTACTAATGTTAAGCTTAGTACCGCTTTACACCCTCAAATGGATGGTCAAGTGGAACGCACCATTCAAACCTTAGAGGACATGTTGAGGGCATGTGCGATAGATTTCAAGGGTAGTTGGGATGACCATCTCCCATTGATTGAGTTTGCCTACAATAATAGTTACCACTCAAGCATTGCCATGGCTCCGTTTGAAGCCCTTTATTGTAGAAGGTGTAGATCTCCGGTTGGTTGGTTTGAAGTAGGTGAATTGGCTCTAATTGGTCCCGAACTAGTTTAAGAGGCCATTGAAAAAGTTTGACTAATTAGAGAGAGGTTGAAGACGACCTAAAGTCGGGAAAAGTCATATGCCGATGTTAGAAAGAGGGATCTTGAATTTGAGGTTGGTGATTGGGTCTACTTAAAAATCTCATCTATGAAGGGTGTGATGAGGTTTGGTAAAACGGGGAAGCTTAGTCCCCGGTATGTGGGCCTTTATCAAATTTTGTAGCGTATTGGGAAAGTTGCCTATGAATTAGACTTGCCAAATGAATTTTCTCTGGTCCACCCGGTATTTCATGTTTCCATGCTTAAGAAGTGCATTGGTGAGCCGGTATCCATCCTTCCTTTAGAGGGTGTAGGAGTTGATGAGAACCTTTCTTATGAAGAGGTGCCGGTGGAAATTTTGGACCGGCAAGTTAAGAGGTTAAGAAACAAAGAGGTAGTTTCTGTTAAAGTCCTATGGAGGAATCACTTAGTTGAGGGTGCTACATGGAAGGACGAGGCCGATATGATGTCCCATTATCCTCATCTTTTTGCTTCTACTCCTATCCAAACTTGAGGTAAGTAGTTTTCTTGAGTTTGGTGTTTTGGAAGTCATTTGTGCTATGAGTTTTCTTTATGATTTCCCTATGTTGTACATGTTCTTGTGAGAATTCATGTTTATCATATCTTGAGTTTTCATGATTTATATGTCCCTCATGTTGGTTTACATTTTAGTATGATGATTGCATATTTGGCTTCATGAGGTTAATTGATAGACATGCTTAGTTATGTTTTGATGATATGGTATATTGGCTCCTTATGGTTGTGTTGAGATTGTTTGAGTTGGAGAAGGTAGTTCCTCCTAAAATGATATGGAGTGATGAGTTTTGTGCATGTTGGGTTGCGGATGTAGTTCCTACTTCCTTGTGATTGCATTGTTTATGTCTTGAGATGGAGTTGATGTTTCCTCCTTATAAGTTGTGCATTTTTGTTATGTTGCATGCATGATGGGCAGCTAGTCTTGAGTCTTTAACTCCGTAGGGTGTCTAAATCGTCATTCAAGGACGAATGTCCCCAAGAAGGAGATAATGTAACATCCCAAAAACTGGTAGGTTAAACTAGAGAGTAAACATAAGGTTAAAAATTGTAAAATGACTCCCCGAACTCTTAGTAAGGCATTTAGGGTTAAAATGGGGTTTATAGAGTCAAGACCAAGGGGCAAATTCCAAGGCCAAGGGGCCAAGCCCCGCCAAAGGCCAAGGTTGCCGCTAGCTAGGAGCTACTGCCCCAACCTTCACGAGGGGGACCACGAGTCCACTCCATGGCTCGTGAAGGTGGTCGAAAAGATCCCTTGGCCATGGAATGATGGCCACCTAAAAGTCTAGCTACTTCCTCAACTACACAGAAGGGACGACGGCTCGTGGAGCCCTTCGTGAAGGAGACTTGGGCATGTGGACATGGAGGAAAAGAGTAGCCTAGCTATTGCCTCACCCTTCACGAGCATGAGCACGGGGTGTGGTCCACTTCACGAATCGTGAAGGTTCTCGTGAGGGTGCCTTAGGTGATGGTGCCTTGAGCTCCAAAAAGGGAGCTACTGCTTTAACTCCACGGGCAGGACCAAGGGTCATGGTCCTCACCATGGCTCGTGGAGTGGGTCGTGAGGCCTAGACGGGGTCAATTAATGATGGTCTTTTAAGTCATTTCCTATTTTAGTCCAATTAAAGTGGGGGTGTTTTGGCTATTTTAAGGGAAGTTTATATATTGTTTTAAAGTCAAATTTCACAAGACTTGGTCATTATTCACAAACACCCAATTGAAATCAAACTCCCTCCTCTATAAAAAATTCTCTCTAAACTCAAGGAAGAAGAAGAAACCATAGGAGCTAGAGTTTGTAGATTCTCAAGGTTCTTCCCCAAATTTCTTGGAGGTTGTAAGTTGAGGTATAGATGTTTTTCATCCTTGGGTAGCTATCACCGAAGGAGCCCCTTCAAATTATGTTTTCAAGATATCAAATCCCCCAATTCTATGGTTTTCAATCTATAACATGGGTCTTCTTTCCAAAACGTTTTTATTGTTTAATTATGATTTTTTATGGTTGGTTATGGTGGATTATGAATGGGTTGATGGAGTATTGATGATTTATAATGAAAATTCCCCATAGACCCATGTTTTCCCATATTGTAGATCTTTAATTCATGTTGTGGGTTGGTTGATATTATAAATATGCCAATTGAATATGGTTATGTTAATTAAGCTATTGAATAATGAAATTCCTCCTATATTATGAAGTAATTGTATATGGTTGGGTTGATTGTGATTCAAGACCCTTGAAGGGCAATGGTATGAGGGCTTGTACCTCTTTATGAGAAATACGTATGAGATTGTGATTTACTTGGATAGTAATGATCCTATACCTATTGTGTAGTTGTGGTATTGATGCAAGATCTATTTTCCCTACACCCTATACACTTGATTATGCATGAAGTATGTATGTATGTTTATGATAAGCTTGTTGTGTTGATTCAAAGGTCATTCTCATGAGCACACTATGAATACGTTGTGAAAGGTTTACTCAAATGTTGATGATTCTAAGGTGAAAGGGCATTCTCACTTAAGGAATTCATGAGCTATTATGATGATATGTTGACATGAGTGCTTAGTGCATTCTCTTATGAACATGAATTTAAGTAAAGACTTAATATGAATTTTTAAGGGAATTATGGTTAGCACTGAGTGTATATGAGTATGAGATGGGTTCCTTAATGTTAGTAGTTGGGTTCCCAATACGATGTCTCGTGAGATGGAAACCTCCACGTTAGTAGTTAGGGTTTCTAAAAGCAATCTCCATATCCCATAACTATGTGCCCACATAGGTCTTAGCTAGTGGATCCACCTAGAAGCTAAAAATGTACGTTCTACCTTAGGCAAGTAGGACACCTCTTTTCAGTGTGGGGGTAGAACACCGGATTCCATGTAGCTCACATGGTCTATGTCGGTTAATGCTATTCCTATATGATATGAATATGAACTATGGTAAGAACATGAACTTTAATTATGACTTCTTAAGGGGTACTACTTAGTGTGAGTGGGGGTATGGGACTTCACTTATGCATTGCACAAGTAGACTCTAAGAGAGGTTATAGTGAGGTTCTTTTATGTTATGATGGCTTATGGATTATGTATGAAAGATATGTATGAATGTTAAAGTTGATTTCACTTATTGTAAGTTAAGAACATCTGTGACTCTTTACTTATGTATGTTGACTATGAGTAACGCAAAGTAAGATATGTATGATGTTGGTAGCCTAAGGGTGACACTTAGCATTTGGTGAGGTTATAGGACATTACCTTTGCATTACCTTTGGCCGAGAATGTGACTAATGCGGAGTTTAGGTCTGCTTTTCAAGTGTTACCTCAAGCTATGACGGCCCAACCCAATAGGGAAGTTATGAACCCCGTGAACCCAAATGTGGGTACGACGACGGCTAGAGTGAGGGACTTTACAAGGATGAATGCCTCAGAATTCTATAGTTCTAAGGTTGAGGAAGATCCTCAAAATTTTATTGACAAGGTCTATAAAGTGTTATTTATTATAGGGGTGACTCCGGTGGAGAAGGTGGAATTGGCCACTTACCAACTTAAACGGGTTGCTCAAATTTGTTTCAACCAATGGAAGT
Source organism: Solanum raphanifolium (assembly GCA_036250405.1). Taxonomy (NCBI): domain Eukaryota; kingdom Viridiplantae; phylum Streptophyta; class Magnoliopsida; order Solanales; family Solanaceae; genus Solanum; species Solanum raphanifolium. Next base: position 14,538 of record JAJOOE010001629.1, read on the forward strand.
AAGCAAGAATGGTAGAAACGGATCCCATAGATTGGGAATGGTTCAAGCCTGCTTTTCTTAATAGGTTCTTTCCTCTTGAGAGGAGGGAGGCTAAAGTGCATGAGTTTATCCATCTTCGACTAGGAAATATTAGTGTTAAGGAATATGCCTTGAGATTCACTCAATTGTCTAAGTATGCTCATTCTATAGTTGCCGACTCTAGGGCACTGATGAGCAAGTTTGTTTTAGGTGTGTTCGAATGGGTAGTGAAATAGTGTCGTACGGCTATGCTAGTCCATGACATGGATATTGCTCATCTTATGACTCATGCCCAACAAATTGAAGATAAGAAACTTAAAGAGAGGTATAGGGAGAATAAGAAGTCTAGACCCGGTGATGGTAATTTCCCTTATGCTAGGTCTGATGGACATGGTCATCCTAAGTATCAACGAAGATTTTTCGGGCAAGGTTCATCTAATGCTCTTAAGCTCAACAAGGAGAAGGTATCTAACCCTTAACCTCATGGAGGTGTTAATGGACCTTCTTTGCAAGATTGTGGAAAGTTTGGAAGAAAGCATACGAGAGAATGTCTAGCGGGTTCCAATGCTTTTTTCGTTGTGGTAAGACAGATCACAAGATAAGGCATTGTCCTTCAGTTTCTAAAAATGAGGGAGATAGTCGTCATAGGGATCAACCCTATCCTTCATCCAGTCCAAGTGGTTCGGGTAAGAATGCTCCCAAGAAAAATAAGTTCTGCTCTTCAGACAAAAGGTGAATATGAAGGGTCTCCTAATGTAGTAACCAGTATGTTGAAGGCTTTTCAACTTGATATATATGATTTATTAGATCCCGGTGCTAGTTTGTCTTCTGTGACGCCGTATGTGGCCATGAGATTTGATGTGCTCCCCGATGTATTGTTAGAACCTTTGTCTATCTCTACCCTTGTTGGTGATTCTGTGGTAGCTAAGAGGGTCTATAGAAAATGTGACATTTCCTTATCCTATAGAGTTACTCTTGTTGACTTGGTAGAGCTTGATATGATAGATTTTGATGTCATCCTTGAGATGGATTGGTTGCACTTTTGTTATGCCTCTATTGACTGTAGAACTCATGTAGTCAAGTTTCAGTTCCTGAATGAGAATGTCCTAGAATGGAAGGGGGGCAAATTCTATGCCTAGAGGTCATTTTGTTTCTTTTATGAAAGATAGAAAGATGATTTCTAAGGGTTGCTTGTACCATCTAGTTAGGGTGAGGGATATGAATTCCGAAACCCCTACTTTTGAGTCGGTCCCCGTTGTTAATGAGTTTCCAAAAGTGTTCCAAGATGATCTACCCGGTATTCCTCCCGAAAGAGAAATAGACTTTGGTATTGATCTTCTCCCAGATATGTAACCTATTTCTATTCCTCCTTATAGAATGGCTTCAGCAGAACTTAAGGAGTTGAAAGAACAATTGAAGGATGCGTTAGATAAGGGTTTTATCCGACCAAATATCTCACCATGGGGTTCTCCAGTTTTATTTGTTAAGAAGAAAGATTGTTCACTCTGTATATGTATTGAGTACCGGCAATTGAACAATGTGACCATTAAGAATAAGTATCCTCTTCGAAGGATAGATGATTTGTTTGACCAACTCCAAGGTGTGAGTTACTTTTATAAGATTGACCTTAGGTCGGGTTATCACCAGTTGAGGGTGAAGAATGATGATATTTTGAAAATGGCTTTTAGAACCCGGTATGGTCATTCTGAGTTCTTGGTGATGTTGTTTGGCTTGACTAATGCTCTGACGGAATTTATGGATTTGATGATTAGGGTGTTTAGACAATACCTTGATATGTTTGTAATTGTGTTTATTGATGATGTTTTGATCTATTCAAGGAGTGAGAATGATCACACCAATCATTTGAGGATTTTCTTTCAATTCCTTAAGGAACAACAATTTTTTGCAAAGTTTAGAAAATGTGAGTTTTGGATAAGGTCCGTAGCTTTCCTTTGTCATATTGTTTCAAGTAAGGGTATTGAGGTAGATCCGGAGAAGATGGATGTGGTCAAGAGTTGGCGGAGACCTATATCACCTACCTATATTAGGATCTTCTTGGGTTTGGCTGTTATTACATAAGATTTGTTGAGGGGTTTACTACGATTGACTCTCCATTGACAACTTTGACTCAAAAGAAGGCTAACTTCATATGGCCTGAAGCTTGTGAAAAGAGTTTTCAAGAGTTGAAGGATAAACTTACTTCCGCTCCAGTGCTAACTTTATCGGATGGTACATATGGCTTTGTTGTTTATTGTGATGCCTCTAGAATTGGGTTGGGATGTGTGCTTATGCAAAATGGTAAGGTTATTGCCTATGCTTCAAGAAAACTAAATGTTCATGAGAAGAACTATCCTACCCATGACCTTGAATTAGCGGTAGTCGTTTTTGCATTAAAGATTTAGAGGCATTATTTGTATGGTGTACATGTGGATGTTTTCACCAACCATAAAAGTTTGCAATATGTGTTCAATCAGAAGAATTTGAATCTTCGCAAAAGAAGGTTGCTTGAATTATAGAAAGATTATGATATGAGTATTCTCTATCACCCTGGTCAGGCGAATGTAGTAGCAGATTCTCTTAGTAGGTTTTCTATGGGTAGTGTTGCTCATATTGATGATGATAAGAAAGAATTGGTACGAGATGTACATAAATTGGCCCGATTGGGTGTTCAATTATTTGACTCCACCAAATGGGGTGTTATGGTTCACAATGGGTCAGAATCATCTTTTGTGGTGGCTGTGAAGGTCAGGCAAGGTCTTGATCCAATTTTAGTAGAGTTGAAAGAAGCGGTGCTTAAGAAATCTGTTGAGGCTTTCTCCCAAGGAGGAGATGGTGTCCTTAGATATCAAGGTTGTTTATATGTTCCAAATCTAGATGACTTGAGCATCAGAAATCGGAAGTTTTATCCAAGATATTAGCATTCCTACTTGGAAGTGGGAAGACTTGAATATGGAATTCATAGTTGGGTTGCCTCGTACTCGGCGACAACATGATTCGATTTGGGTTATAGTAGACCGAATGACTAAATTGGCTCATTTTATTCCCGTCAATATTTTCTTATTCAACGGAAGATTATGCTAAGTTATATTTGAGGGAAATGGTAAGGTTGCATGGAGTTCCTTTGTCCATTATCTTCGATAGAGGTACTCAGTTACTTCTCAGTTTTGGAAATCTTTCCAAAAGGTTCTTTTGGCACTAAAGTTAAGCTTAGCACGACTTTTCATCCACAAATCAATGGGCAAGCGGAACGAACTACCAAACTTTGGAAGATATGTTGAGAGCATGTGTCATCGATTTCCAGGGAAATTGGGATGATCATTTTTGATTAATTGAGTTTGCTTATGATAATAGCCACCATTCTAGTATTTGTATGGGTCTATTTGGGGATCTCTATGGTAGGAGATGTAGATCTCCTATAAGTTGGTTTGATATGGGTGAAATTGCCTAGATAGGACCCTAGCTAGTTCATGAGGCTAAGCAGAAAGTTTGACTCATTAGAGAGAGGTTGAGATCAGCCCAAAGTCGACAAAAGTCATATGATGATGTTAGAAGAAGAGATATTGAATTTGATGTTCATGAGTGGGTTTACTTGAAAATATCACCCATGCAGGGTGTAATGAGGTTTGGTAAGAAAGGGAAGCTTAGTCTCCATTTTGTAGGCCCATATGAGATCTTGAGACGTGTTGGTAAGGTTGCTTATGAGTTAGCTTTGTCTAATGAGTTGGCATCGGTGCATCCGGTTTTCCATGTTTCGACGTTGGAAAAGTGTGTTGGAGATCCGACATCTATACTTACCTTAGAGGGTTTGGGAGTTTATGAGAATCTCTCTTATGAAGACGTACCGATTGAGATTTTATACCGGCAAGTTAAGAAGTTGAGAAACAAGGAAGTTGCTTCCGTGAAAGTATTATGGAGGAATCATTTAGTTGAGGGTGCTACTTGGGAGGCCGGGGTCGATATGATGTCCCGATATCCTCATCTTTTTCATTCTACTCCTCACATAGCTTGAGGTAATGAGTTCCTCATGGTTCATTCTTTGTTTGATGTCATGTGTGTTTTACCTATTCCCATGATTTTCTTATGTTATGCATGTTCATGAAAACTTATGTTTTGAAAGAAAATGACTTCATATGATTGATTTTTCCTCATGTTGTAGTGCATTGAGTATGAGCTTCCTATAGACTTCATGAGATAAATTGATGAACATGCTTTAGATATGCTTTTTGAGAATGAATTGCATATGAGCTCCATGATATTGTGTTGAGAATTCTTTTAGCTTGGAGAAGGTAGTTTCTCCTTGAATATGAGAAATATTGAAATTTCATTCATATTGGGTTGTTAGATGTAATTCCTACCTTCCTTACGATGCATTTAGTATGTTGTAGCTTGTAGCTGAAGTTCCTCCTTGGTTGTATGCATTTAGATGAGTTGCATGCATGATAGGCTGTTGGTCTTGAGTCATTTCCTTTAAAAGGTATTTACAATTCCATTCGAAGACGAATGTTCCCAAGGGTGAGATAATGTAACACCTCGGAATCTAGTAGAGCAAGCTAAGGCTAAGTGGGAAGTAAAAAACTAGAGAAACTACCCTTGGCACCCTCCACAAAGGTCCACACGGCTCATGAAGGGCACCATGGCTCGTGATGGTGTCCATGGACCTAGGCAGTGGGTGATCAAACACTGCTTACCTCCCACAAGAGCCAAGACGGCTTGTGATTATCACCACAGATCGTGCTGCCACTCGTGGTGGTAAGGCAGCAGCCTCTCCAAGCTGCCCAAAAGTTGGACCCTCTCTACGAGCCACTAGATGGCTCATGGAGGACTTGACGGGCTGTGGGAAGGTTCGTGGTGTTGCCTTAGAATTTTAGGGGTTAAGGAAAGGTGGCCTAGCTACTGTTCCAAGACCATGAGGAGGACCATGGCTCGTGAAGCCTCATGTGGTAAGGGCCAGTCCACTGTTAAGTTGAGGGTTAAATGGTTTTTTCCGGTTTTAATTAAATTGAAGTAAGGCTTTTTTACCCAAGCCTAGGACCCCTATATAAGTCATTTTAACTCTAAAACTCACCCATTCAAGTCATTATTTCCAAAACCCCAAAAGAAATCCCAAAGTCTTCTCTCAAATGTTTTTCTCTCTAGAAGTTGAAGAAGAAGGAAGAGTTGTAACTAGGATCAAGGTCAAGTCTCCATTCCTCAAGTATTAGTGGGCTTTGTAATCAAGGTATGATGTCTTTTCTTCCACGGATTCCTTCCATCCATGGAGTCCCTAAGATTCCCCAATTGAGAAGATGAATTTCCCAAATTTGAGTTAGGGTTTCTTCTAATGTTATGGGTACGGATGGATATTGACCCAATTGAGTGGATTATGATTGTTTATGGTTAAATTGATAGAATTACGTGTTTTTATGATGATATTACATGTACCCATACCTAATTCATGTTCCCAAGTTGAAGTTGATATAATTGGGTTGATGTCATGAAAGGAGAATTAGTGGGTTTAGATGTATTCTTCTAGGATTGATGAGATACACTAGAAGTGCTTTGAGATTGGAGCTTATATGATTAATTATGATTATAATTGCTTTGAGAGTGAAGCATATATGAGAATTTTGATATATAGGGCTTTGTGAGTAAAGCTTATGTTATGAATTGACGTAATTGTTGTGGAATAGTTCGCACATGAATTGCTTGTGTTATGAATGTGAAAGGGTTTCTCACATTGAATGATTCTAGGCTGAAAGGATTTCTCACCTAAAATGAATCTAGAATAAAGACTAAAGTTTATGAGGCAAGAGGTGATCACCCATGACTTCTAGATAAGAAGGATATGAGGCGACTCCACATATTATTGAGAGGAGAGTAAGAGGCGACTACCCCTATTCCCTAAAGTTGGACATGGACGCAAATACCAATGATCCCCTATGATGAAAGATGTGGAGGAGAATTTATGCATCTTATGTAGAATGATGTGGAGGCGAATACCCGTGTCATGTGATGTTGGGAATGAAGGTGAATACATATGATCCAGAATATAAGATGGACATGGAGGTGAATACCCATGATCATATATGCAAGGCAAAAGGGGAGTACCCATTAGCCTTTATAGGTAGGCAAAGTGGTGATTACCCATAACTATAAAAGATAATCTAAAGAAGAGAAGGATAGGTGATAAGCTTGGATAATTGCTAAGGTTGCTTACTATCGTGAGTAAGACTTGTGGAGGATTACCCATGTCTTGGCTAAGTATGATGAGGTTACATTGTGAAGTAGTCCTTGTATGTTATGATGATCTACCTAATGCATTGATTATGCTTATGACTTATATTGTCTGTTTAAATCCCTAGTTTAGTTAAATAAGTAGAAACATCATGGTGACTCAAAAAATAATCAGTTAAATCAATTTTAAGAAAAAAAGAGTTTTAAAGGAGTCGCCACCTAATTTTAAGAAAAACTAGGAAACCAATTAAAAAATGTCTACGAAACCAATAGATTCTAGGTAAGGGGTTCAAGTTATTCCGAAGGGAAGTAATCTAACTAGACTGAAAAGTGTTGGATACATTTAACTAGCCTACAATTTGCAAACAATAAATTACTCCAAACTCGTTCATGAATTAACACTAGATTGTAACGTCATGAGAACACAACCCTGGTTTCATTCATTTATCGGTACAACCTAAAGAGCAATACTCTGTTAATTGTTAATTTGTATCTTTTACCATCATTGGTTACCTGAATCTTACAACAAAACCCAATTTATATTCTGCAATTATTTCTCTAGGAAATAATAACAACATTTGGGTAAACGCGACAGTGAAATCATTTCTCTAAAGAAATTCTCTGTGGGATTGACCTCAACTCACATTGAGTTCTATAAATTGACTTCGACCTTTTATATTTCTTAATTGAAGTGTAAGTTTGGACGTTTCAATATGCCTTTTAAAATATGCACAAACTATTATTATTATTATTATTATTATTTTGAAACTTGAAAATAAATGAACACTGAACCCAAGAAGGGTTGCCTACGTATCTCACCGAGATGAGAATCAGGTTCTCATAGTTTGTTAAGATATGTCTTTAAAATATGCACAAACTATTTGACTCTTTTTTTTAAAAATTTAAAAGAATGAATACCGAACCCAAGAAAGGTTGTCTACGTATCTCACTAAGATGAGAATCAAGTATGCGTAGTTTGTTCAGATAAGGCTTTGAAAATGCGCACACAATATTTTGCATTTTCAACTTTGGAAATAAATGAGTACTGAACCCAAAAAGGGTTGCTTACGTATCTCACAGAGATGAGAATCAGATTCGCATAGTTCGCTCAGATAAGGTTTTGAAAATATGCACACAATATTATTTTATTTTTTTTACTTTTGAAAAAAAAGAATATTGAACCCAAGAAGGGTTGCCTACGTATCTCACCGAGATGAGAATAAGGTCCGCGTAGTTCGTTCAGATAAGGCTTTGAAAATATGCACAAAATATTTTATTTGTTTGAGTTTTGAAATAAATGAATACCGAACCCAAGAAGGATTGCCTACGTATCTCACGGAGATGAGAATCAAATTTGCGTAGTTCGCTCAGATAAGGCTTTGAAAATATGCACACAATAATATTCTATTTTATTTTTTACTTTTGAAAAAATTGAATACTGAACCCAACAAGGGTTGCCTACGTATCTCACCGAGATGAGAATAAAGTTCACGTAGTTCGTTCAGATAAGGTATAAAACAATTTCAAGATTTAGACAAACTCGGAGTGATTCCTTATATCCTCTTAACGGTCGGTCTTTGTACTACCTGTTGAATGTGGTCTCTCATTTTTTTACAGTAAGCACTTGTTGTTGTATTCTTTTTTGAATGTCTCTTGGAACTGTGTCTTCTACCAATTATCCACGAGAACCTGACATTGTTATGACCATCCCCAACTGTTGTCAGGGACGGTCTTCCTGAAAAAATATAAAAAATGTGTGAGAGCAGGACCAGTATGCCAAATAATAACAAAAAAATGAGTGCGACCTCATAGTCAAATACTCCCCTGATTTATTTTCTTGACTTGATATTAATGTCTTATGAAATACAAAGACTCGAATTTCGTGAATCCTCTTGTCCCTTGCAACTTCGGATGAAGAATGACTTCTAAATTCTGACATAGATCAACCTCTCTCTTAAAAAGAAGAAAAACTCAAAAGGTAAAAGTATTAGTTCATTTTCATAATGGATAATGCAAAATATCACACAAAGAATTAATTAAACACATAAGCACAACTCTGAGTGAAGACAAACTCAATTATATCACATAACATACTGATAGTTATTACGCGTCCTATACAAATATGTGACTCTTCTGAGCCAAGAATAGGCATACCGATCTGAAGGATGTATTACGCCATTTGACAACATTGTCCCTCAAAACACTTAGCACAAATTTTATGAATAAATCAAATAGGATTACAAAATAAGGGAAAAAATACAAATAATTAGTCTCACGCAGGGTATCATCCTAAATTAAGCCCTCGTGGTCTTTCTTGAACTTCTTGTCATCTCAGAATGCCAACACCTTTTGGATGGGATGGTAGCTTGTAAAGATCCTTCGACTAGAGTTAGCAATTAAAATAAACCCTCAACCCCGAGTGATAATGATTTGCCAAATGTTGTATATATCCTTCAATAAAACACATAAGCATGATTGTCTTTTATTGACCAGTGGGACAAATAGACATAAGGTGGACTTCTAATGGGCCCAACACGCCTTGGGAGTTGGGTCAACATAGCTCAAGTGTTCTAAATCTGGGATTTGGTTTCGCTCTACGCTAGTTGACTAAGAGTGACTTTTGAAAGACCGAAAACCCAAGAGGACAACTTAGGCTGGAACTCATGATAACCATTGGACACATGATGAACTGATAAATTGTCGATCATCCCGGAAAAGGGTTGAGTATAAAAAAGCCCGGCTGCAATTATGGAAAACTGTTCTTTAATATACTATATGCATGCCGAAAAATGACATGAATGAAACAACAATGTATATACAAGAAAACAGATAAAGAATAAACCACAAGGATAATATACAAATAATCAACAAAATATACGGCATACAAGATGTAACACATAAAAGAAAAGCCTCCTCAATTTGAAAAAATGAAATCATAATGGTTAGACATCTATATCCCCAAAAGAGTAATCATTCTGTTTACATCCCTACTTTATTCAAATAAGGAGAAACGTCGTGGTGACTCAAAAAATAATCAGTTAAATTAATTTTAAAAGAATTTTAAGACAAAAAGAGTTTGGAAGGTGATAACATGGCCAGCATGGATGACACTAACATGAGTGGCATATACCCCTCAAGACCATTCACACGGAGTCAAGCAAAGGATCTCCAAGGTCTACAAGCAATGTTCATGAAAAGGGAAGCATTAGAGGAGCTTGAAGGTCACCAAAGAAGGACATACAATGTTTGTAAGGTACATCAAAATGAGAAGGAAGAAGGAAAGAGGCCATGTGTGCAAATGACCATTTCATGAATTCAAGAATTCACAAAAGAAGGCAACCAAACAAGGCCCTTATCTCATTAAGGGTAAAATTGTCAAAAGTGTCTTGTTTATTTTTTTTAGTATAAATAGTAGTCTCTTTTATTTTGGGAAGACTTAGACTATATTGAATATTGACTCTCAAATTATAGTAACTTCTTAGTGAGTAATTAGGGTGAAGTCTTGGGATTGCTTGTTAACTTCTTGTGTTTGATTAATCAAAGTGTTACCCCT
>JAJOOE010001632.1:0-97951 GCA_036250405.1 Solanum raphanifolium
GAGTAGCAGGACCCTCCTAAACAAATGGAAATTAGCGTAGCAGGACCCTCCAAAAGAATGAGAATTAGAGTAGCCGGAACCTCCTAAACAATGAGAATTAGAGTAGCAGGACCCTCCTAAACAAATGGAAATTAGCGTAGCAGGACCCTCCAAAAGAATGAGAATTAGAGTAGCCGGAACCTCCTAAACAATGAGAATTAGAGTAGCAGGACCCTCCTAAACAAATGGAAATTAGCGTAGCAGGACCCTCCAAAAGAATGAGAATTAGAGTAGCCGGAACCTCCTAAACAATGAGAATTAGAGTAGCAGGACCCTCCTAAACAAATGGAAATTAGCGTAGCAGGACCCTCCAAAAGAATGAGAATTAGAGTAGCCGGAACCTCCTAAACAATGAGAATTAGAGTAGCAGGACCCTCCTAAACAAATGGAAATTAGCGTAGCAGGACCCTCCAAAAGAATGAGAATTAGAGTAGCCGGAACCTCCTAAACAATGAGAATTAGAGTAGCAGGACCCTCCTAAACAATGAGAATTAGCGTAGCAGGACTCTCCTAAACAATGAAAATTAGAGTAGTAGGACCCTCCTAAACAATGAGAATTAGCATAGCAGGACCCTCCTAAACAATAAGAATTAGCATAGCAGGACCCTCATAAACAATGGGAATTAGATTAGCAGGACCCTCCTAAAAAAATGGGAATTGGCATAGTAGGACCCTCCTAAACAATGGAATTCAGAATAGCAGGACCCTCCTAAACAATGAGAATTAGAGTAGCAGGATCCTTTTAAACAATGGGATTAGTGGAGTATGACCCTCCTAAACAATGAGATTTAGATTAGCAGGACCCTCCTGGACAATGGGATTAGTAGGACCATCCTACATAATGAGATTTGGTTACTTTCTCCTAGGATAAGCACTTCCTAGTCTGAATTTTTTTTAAAAATTATCTGCTAATAACTCACAAAAATTTTCCAGTGAAAACTGGGTCAATTTTTTTTGTGTATTTCTTTTGTTTGTGATGATTTCCAGGTTTCTTGAAGCGAAACATGGATTTGAAATTCAGGAACAAAGTTTCAACTCTTTTCAAAATGATCAATCCCATGATAGCTAGAATCGGCTTCTTCAATGCATATAACAGCCTGACTTCCTAACATCTATTTCTATTCAGCTTCTGATCAAGAAAACATGCAGTCATTTAAGAACATATTCAAATTGTCATTTTGAAGAGTGCCAAAATCTCACTTTAAGCGGCAAGTTAAGCCTTAATCCAATTCAAGATCAAGATACTCACCCAAAAATCAAGGTGATATTAGAAAGTAAAGACACAAGTGAAGACTCAAGAGAAGCTGTATAGATAGGAGCTTGTACTTTTATTTTCCTTTTGACCATTAGCTTTCATTATTTTTATGTAAGGATAGGAACCGCGACTTGGAGCCTCGATGAAACCTCACTTAACTTCAAACTCATCACCTCATTTCCTTGAACTACATGTGACCGATTCCCTTATAACCCGGGATATGTAGGATGTTCAAAACTACGACTCAGTCACACAAACTTTTCCTTCAAATACCAGTTCGATCAAAATTTGTCACGTTATCTACTTCTTTGTCTAAAAACTCTTCGTGTTTGCAGTCAAAGAGGGGCAAACTGTAGACACATAATTTTTGACCGAACATAAAATTTTATAATACTTTTATTTCTTAAATATTTCTTTTATGTCTAAGTTAGATATTTTGATTTTTGTCTTATTTTAGTATGTTTATTTTTAAAGATTTAAAAATAACAAAATATATGTTTATTTTAATTTTAGTTTAATAAATAAGCTAATATTTCTTAATTATAATTTATTATTAGCTATACAATTTTTGTTAGTTTAAAATATAATTAAATAATATCTATATTATATTAATTAAATTAAATTAAATTATATTATATTGTATTATTTTATATTATATTATATTATATTATTAAAAATAACTAAATAATAATAACTTACACTCACTCCCACTTTCTCTTTCAATTACCCCACACTTACCTACATTATCCCCCATTATCCCATAATATATACTCCACTCAACTCCCTCAACCAAAAAACACATATACTACACCACTTCATCCATACACACGTACTACTCCCTATACGTACCACACACCCTATATATATTAACATACAACACAGCAACAGCAGAAGAAGACAGCAACACAAACGTACAGAAAAAAAAAGAAACAAGAAAAAACACAATATGCACATACAAAAAACCAAAAAAGTAGAAAGACGAAAAAAAAAAAGCACAATTCTACTACTATACATTCACCCAAAAAACACAAAATACACGAGAAAAAAAAAATCAGAAAACACACATCCTTGCTTTATTCTTCTTTTAAAAATTCACCTAACACATTCACATCTTTTCTTCCTTACCCATTTTTTTCATATCAACACAAACACATATACCATCACAAACAACCTACAAAAAGTTTGTGGGTGTTCTAATCGAGCTTCGGTTAAGATTTTACGCTATCCAACTTTCCCTTATCTCTTTATTTAATTTATTCATGGAATTTGACGTAATTTTATGACAAGTTTTATTATATTTTGTTTCATTCATGTATTTGATAGAAATAATTCATTTGTTAGTTGTTATATATCTATTTCATGAATGAAGGTAGCTTTAATTGATGATTTTGTTTTTTATTTATTTATTTTTATTTATTAGTTGTGATCTCTTAAAAATGAATGAGTCATAACATTGTTCTTGTCTTGATTTAGATAATAATGATAAAATAGGTATAGTAAGACTGCATAGGGTTCCTTTGTCTATCATCTCAGATAGAGGTCCTTAGTTTACCTCTCATTTATGGAAGTCATTTCAGAAAGGTCTTGGTACTCAAGTTAATCTTAGCACAATATTTCATCCGCAGACGGATGGTCAGGTAGAGCGTACCATTCAGACCTTAGAGGACATGTTGAGAGCTTGTGTGATCGACTTCAAGGGTAGTTGGGATGATCACCTTCCTCTTATAGAATTTGCCTACAACAATAGTTACCATTCCAGCATTCAGATGGCCCATTATGAGGCATTGTATGGACGTAGATGTATATCTCCAGTTGGTTGGTTTGAAGTAGGTGAAACAGCCTTGATAGGGCCAGATTCAGTTCATGACGCTATGGAGAAGGTGTAACTCATTAGAGACAGACTTAAGACTGCCCAGAGTCACCAGAAGTCCTATACAGATGTAAGGAGAAGGGAACTAGAGTTCCAAGTTGATGATTGGGTTTTCCTGAAAGTGTCGCCTATGAAAGGGGTGATGAGATTTGGCAAGAAAGGAAAGCCCAGTCCTAGATATGTTGGCCCTTACAGGATCTTGAAAAGGGTTGGTAAAGTGGCTTGTGAGTTAGAATTGACAACAGAACTAGCAATAGTGCATCCAGTTTTTGACATTTCGTTGTTGAAGAAGTGTGTGGGTGACCCAACATCTATAGTACCTTTAGAAAGTGTGGCTGTGAAGGATAGTCTCATTTATGAAGAGGTACCAGTTGAAATCCTTGATCGTTAGGTCCGAAGTTTGAGAAAGAAAGAAGTCGATTCAGTCAATGTTTTGTGGAGGAGTCAGTCCATAGAGGGAGCTACTTGGGAAGCAGAAGCAACCATGAAGGCCAAGTACCCTTACCTCTTCCCTTACGATTACATTCCAGCTTGAGGTAATAGTTCCTTTTCAGTTTTCCAATCATTCATGTGGAGTTTCAGTCGTAGCATCATGTTCCTTCAATTTGTACTTGCATTTTCAGCGTAATTGCATGTTCTTGGAACTTAGTTTAGTCAGAAATCAGCTCCCAGTGTTTAGTGGTAGGGTTTGCAGCTGCAACTCTTTCCCTCAAGTTCAGCTAGTTTAGCTTTCATTAGAGGTCGAATATTCCCAAGGGGGAGATATTGTAACACCTAAAAAATTAGACCTAGAAAAAAATTGCACAAACTTACCTGAACCAGTGAACCACAGCAGGGTTCACAGACCGTGATAGGGTCCACAGTACGTTGACCTCCCCGTGGTCTGGAGTTAAACTCCACCAGGCCTAGACGTCAGACCACGGGAGCCTCCATGGGCCATGGTCTTGACGACGGACCGTGGTGGCGTCCATAGTGTTGAACCAATAGGCCCCAAGCCTTTCCCTCAGACCCCCCCTCGCCCAAGTAAGGACCACGAGGACCTTCATGGTCCGTGGTCCTGAAGACGGGTCGTGGGGGCGTCCATGAAGATCAACCAATTGGCCCCTGACCTGAGTCTCCAGACCTCAACCCAAGTGAGGACCACGAGGACCTTCACGGTCCGTGGTCCTCCTCACAAGCCGTTGTAGGGGCTCGTGGACAGGATCCCCAGGACCATTAGCCACTAGCCAAGGATCACAACCGGTCCCACGGTCCATGGTCCTTTCACGGTCCGTGTAAGTTGTTGTGGTCAGCCCCGTCAGAATTTTAAGAGGGGTTATTTCGGTCTTTTCTCCTATTCGTTGAGCACCTAAACTACGTCGTTTAACCCCTAAACTATGTGGTTTTGGTATGTTTTAGCCTAGAAACATAAATAGAACTTACCTAAGTCAAATCATTCATCAAAACATATAAACTTAGAGCATAGAGAGAAGAAAGAGGCGACCAACCCTAGTTCAAGAGCGCAACAAGGTTCCATCAGTTCTAGTCCCGAAATCGAAAGATTTCTCTGTGGAATCCATCACCAGGTATGTAGGCTTTCACTAGTGGGTTCCTTTCACCCATTAGGTCCCTAGATTCCAGTCAAATTCTTGATTCCCTTATTATCAACTAAACCTAGGGTTTCTAGAAATAAAGCAGATTATTATGAATTAGTTTCTTAATGTTCCAAATCAGTTTATCATGACTTTTAGCATGTTTTTGTATAGCTTCCTTCATAAATTCAGAACCCTAGCTATGTAGTTCTTTAGTTGATGAATTACACTTGCTAGGTTAGCTATTTCAAATAATTCATACATACATGCCTCAGTTTTGAATGTGTCATAACCAGTATATTAAGGTTGCATTCTTAGATTTTTGCATATTAGTATTTGAGCCATCCAGTACTACAATATCTCAGTTAAAATGTGTTAAATTACTTAATCACTTTGGAGAAGCTTAATAGCGAGTGGACTCCTCAAGTCACAGAACTACATACCCCGTAGGTTGTAAGTCCCCTCTGTGGGAATCATTTCAGTGATCACGCTAGCATACCTCTATACCTTTGGCCGGGTATATTGGGTCCTCTCAATGGGGCGTATACATCAGACTCCACGTTTAGCTCATGTGGTTTTATGTCGGTTATTAGTAGCTCCCTTACAGTTCAGTTAGACTCTATTGCATTGTCCATGTTATCAGTATAGTTCAGTAATCAGTCTCAGCATATTACAAACTTGGTCATTGTATTCAACATTTCATGTTCAGTATTCTCAGTTGTCTAATGCTTATATCATGTCATTGCTCAGATTTATGCTTTGATTCAATTATGTTATTGTTCAATTTTATTCTATTCGACATGCTCAGTACCTTTCAAGTACTGACGCATACTCTGCCCTACATCTTCTCGTGATGTAGGTTCAGGTCCTCAAGAGCCGATATTCAGCTCAGCAGCATTAGTGGTGAGTCCTCATTCTTCGAGGACTAGTGACATGATTATTTTCTCACTTTTAGCTTTAGTTTCAGTTTTGCTAGATGTAGCTGGGGCATGTCCCAGCATTTCTAGTCAGTAGAGGCTTTATTTCAGACATAGTTAGATTCAACTATAGTGTTAGAGTTTAATATTTCATTTGTACTCAAACTCACAGTTTTCATATATTTAGATTTAGTATGTGGGTATTCCCCATCATTTCAAATTACTTACATGATTCAGCTTCCACACAGTATGTATTGCTTCAGTTTATCTTTAGTATGCTTATGAATATGCTAGCAGGGTTATCTTGGGGTCATTTGTGATCCTAGGTCTCGTGTCCGCAACCAGGGATTAGCCTCGTGGCGTGACACCTGGCTTTGAAGATGACTCGACTTTAACTAGGTAGGGCTAACTCAGTTGAAGCTATAACCTTGGCTCTGATACTATATTACAACAAAAGTATGGAGTAATTTCAATGTATATGAAGAAAAATAATTGTTATAATTGAGGTATAGAAAAGACTAATTGAGGAAATTAGATATCTAAATCCCTAAAAATCAGCTTGAATATTATATACAAAAAAATAGTCTAATTTTTTGATTCTCTAACACGCATGTTCCCCACTTTCCTATATAATGAATTCTCCATCATTTTTTCTTTCCAACTTTTTTTTGCATTATCTAGGAGTTCATCAACTGTTATAGTTCTTTTTTAAATAAAATATTCAAAACACATAAATATTGTTCAAGATATTATTCTTATTTTACTTGGTTTTTTCCACAAATTTTTGTGTTGTTAAACACTTTAGCCCTATATATACATGAACTATGATTCTCTAATCGTTACTACTGTTGGCTAGATAACGAGCCATGTCAGTGAACCATTTGTAAAGGAAAAAAAGTAAAGAGTAAAAAACTGAGGAATCTCTATCATCTTTGTCGGTAAAATTTTCTCCTAATTAGAGTTGAAGAAGGCATAATATACAATGTATATTTCTAATTGAATTGTAATTTCAGGAACAAAAAATTGCATGTTAAGCCCTTGCTAGACCATATATCAGCTCAATTTCTGAACATTAGATGAGAAGATGAGTACCCGTTATCCCACTTTCTGTAGAATTTCTGAACATTAGATGAGAAGATGAGTACCAATTATCCGGGTGTATTGCTGCCACTAGAACATACTTGATTAATTAAAGATGCCGCAATTGAACATTTGACTACCTTGAAGCTTGATTTCGAAGGAATCCTTTATTAGAAAGGCTTCGAAGTAGTGTAGAACTTCATGAACAATGCAAAAATAACCAAAAAAATAGAAATATATTGAAACTTTGCTTTATAACTTGTGGAACAATTGTTAAGTAGATGATATCGCGTGTCCTTTCGATCATGAAGGTCTGGTTCCTTTATAGGGGTGAATCCTTAGGATTTTAATGCCCAAGAATCATTACCTCTTAATTTGCATTGAATGAGTAATTTAAATGGCATTTAATTGTAAATGTTGTCCATTAACTTCTCCTTAGGGGTGACAAAAGGGTGGATTCGATTGGATTGAGTAAATATATGTTGGATTAGAATTCACACATATAAGGAATTTCACAAAGGGTGTTCAAAAATAGCACAATAAAAACTGTTTTCGAAAAGTAGAATTAGTGAGATTTGAACACATGAGCAGTATCTCATTCCAAGGAGATGGAACCACTGGGCTATAATAGCTTGCTGTGTTAAGGGTGTCAGAAATATGTTATTTAATCATTTCATGTATCATTTTAGTTGAAGTATGATGAATATTCTTGATTATCATACTAGGATAATGGTCTATCATTAGCATATTTCTTGATGCTTTCATGTTCTCTGGCCTAGTCCAACATTCATGATCATTCAGTGGATCCCCAACCTTTAAAAAACAATGCACAATTTTAATTTGAACATTCAATAACTATATATCTAGAGAAATTATGACCTACATGACCTATAAGGTTGTGTTAGGATAGATTGTCTATATCACATCCCTTCATATGTGTGAATGCGGGATGCTTTGTACACTGAATAGAGACTAACTTAATTACCCTTGGATGTTGAGGCAATTGCATTTAACACTGGCTTTCAAAAAAAATAATTTCCCCAATTGATGACAGAGCGAACATTTCCCAATTCTCTAGTAGATTGGAACTACGAAAATTTCTTTGGCACCTAGTTGTTCTTGACCCAAGGTTTCTAAGTACAATATGACCTATAAAAAAAATTCTGCCAACATAAATTAACAATCAAAAGAATAATATATTTTAAAACTCAATAACATATATGTGGATTTTATAAATCACAATAAAGGGGGAAATCACATAACCAAAAGCTGAAGAAAACAACCATTCCTTTCTAGCTAGCAAAAAACAAATTCTTAATTAGAGAAACAAATATAAAACAAAATTGGCAGCATAAACCCTTGCATTATAAATGCTAAAATACCATCATATTCTCAATATAACGAACCTATAAAGAGGTCATTAAGAAAAGTTCTTTAACAATCTAATAAAGATATAATGTCAGAACTAATAAAATATAAATGTTGACAGAAAATAAATGAATTGAACCCATGTGATTAAAGCAGAAGTTGTAGAAGATAACTAAAAAGAAAGTGAAAATTTGCTTTACCTGTAAATTTAAAACATTAAAATGATTAGAAACAACATAACAATCCACCTAGTTCTTAATGATAAATCACCATCACTTCAAGTTTCTTTGATACCCTGCATCAAGTTAGTTTTATTAGTAAGAGCACAACATAATAAATCATTATCTTTGTATTATCTTTTTACGGATCATTAGAATTAAAAGGAAAAGTCACCAATTTGTAGGATGAAAATTGAAAGAAGATATGCAAGTACACAAATTAAAAGATTGGTAGAAAAAAGATTACATTATTAGGATGAAAAAGCAATGTTAAGCCCCAAAATATATCCTTAAGAAAATAACTTTATCAATAATAGCGGCAAGAAGAATTGTACAAATCACTCATATAACATGACTTTTCAAAAAGGTACAACAAATAGAATGCTTATTTGGTATTTTGCATTCATCAACATAATTATACTTTAAGTATCTTAAATAATGAGAATAAGAACCGGAGATTATTTTTAGAAAACTAACTGTACAAGCTCTATTTCAAAAAAGTTGTATTACGGTGATCAAACTAAATTAATCAAGTTCTAGAATTCATTTTTGTAACTTTGAATTTTATTAATCCCCACAATTTAAGGGATATTAATCCCCATTGGAAACATCCAAGCTCAAAATTTCCACCAAAAATCGGTTAATAGACAAAGAATTAGAATTAAAATTTTCAATAGACTACATTCCCTCTTACAACATTAAAGATCCGTCCACCAAATATATATTATAATTACAAATTCAACATTAAGTGAAAGCAACAAAGAAACTGAATTTGTCCATTGCATGCATAGAAATACCATTACAATTTTTCCCTTTGCTAACAAACAAAATTTGAAAAAAAAAAGTGAAGATAGAAACTTCCATTTTGATTTACCCATTTGGTCACAAAGAAAATTTGAATAGGAAAATAAAATTTTACCCATTTAAAACTAAATTTGTCCGTTGCATGAATAGAAACTCTCATTTTTATTTTTCCGTTTTGTCAAAAATAAAATTAGAGGTAATAAATTGAAGATAAGAACTGTCATTTCTATTTTCCCCTTTGATCACAAAGAAAATTGAATAGAGATGAACAAAGGGAGAATAAATATCTTAAATTGTAGTAACACTATCTATTAATGGAAGATGAAAAGAACTTTGGGTAGATGAAGCTCTGGGTTAGAAGTCAAAGACACGAACGTTACATGTAAAGTATATAACTAGGTGTATTTGTAAGAATGAAAGTCATAGCTAAAGGGGAATCATCAAAGCTCTACCTAAAGGTACCTGTGACATAGCAGATGGTACAACTTTGTGAGCTATAATAATAATAATATAATAAAAAAGTAAAAAAAAAAAAGTAACAAGTCAAATTACCAAATTAACCCTATTTGTATAATTCACTTTACTTTTGGTACAATTTATATATGATGTGTTAGTCCAACTCTTGTTGGCTTATGTGTATAGAGAATATGGGAGTCCTATGACCTTTGTGATTTATATTAAAGTGAAATTAATTTTACTCTAAAACATCATGATCAGTCATGTGTCTTATGATAAAATACACACTTGACACACATCTTCATGAGAAAATGATCAAAATGGGTCCTTAATGTATTGGTAACTCTTTATTTCATGCTTATTATATTTCACTTGATGATTGAAATGATCCTTACTTAATGTATGGTAAAATGTATTCATGTTGATCCTTATATTAAATCTAATAGATTTATCAAAAATAAAGTGTTAAACTTAACTGAATCCTACATAAATAATAAAGTTCACCATCATTATATTTTTTGTTAGCTCCAAAGAAAAACTCCATAAAATTTAACATTATTGTCTTTATTTTCTCTAACAATTTAATTATTTTATGTTGCTTAAATTATTATCCCTATTAAACATATAATTTTGAGGAGGAGCTCCTTCTTTCACATTGTCACCCTCCATTCTTCTTGCGTTAGCCGTTCGCGTATTAATATCTTGAAGACACAAGAGAAGGGTTAGGAGAGGGAATTTATAGAGTTAAACTCTACGGCGCGACTTAAGAGTAATGAAAGAAGTGTAGTTTCCAAATCATCTTATAGCCTCTCATTCATAAATGTGGCGTGCTTCACACTATGAACAAGCCTCTACTAGACGTGGCTTATGGGACATCATCCTAGAATCATTCTAAACCTTGTTCTCTGATACCAAGTTTGTCACGACTCGGAGAAACACCCTAGATGTAACATGGCGTACTAGACCCTGAAAGGCCTAATACGAGCCACTTAGCATATCATAACATAAAGTAAATAGAAATGATGCGGAAATTTTAAAACTTTTCTTTACAATCTAAGTCTTTTATAAAAGCAAGCGGAAGTCTAGACTTGTCTCAATATAGCCATCTATTACAATAGTTCAAATTAAAAGGGACACAACCCATACAAATTACAACAAAAGTGATATATAGCTAAGAAATTAGTAGGTCACTAATTATTCACTTTTAGTGACAAAAATTATATTTTGTGCTTAAATACATGAAACACATACTTTTAGTGACAAAATGTAAAAAATCGTTGCAAAGTTTCGTCTTTTAAAGTTTCCCACCAAAACAAAGGATTGGTGCCAAACATTGAATACTATTAGCCACGAATTTAGAGTTGTCAGTGACACATTATTTTGTCACGAATAATGTTTCCAATTAGCGACGAACCAATTTTTTATCCAAAATATAATTAAATTTTAGATACAAAAAACTTTTGTCACAAAAAAATATATTGATACATTAGTGACAAATCATTTTTGTCCTAAAATTAGTTAAGTTTTGAATACGAAAAACTTTTGACTCGAAAATATATTGATTCATTAGTGAGGAATTATCTTTTGTCCTAAAATTTGTTAAATTTTGGATACAAATTTTTTTTGGCACAAAAACATATATTGATACATTAGTGACAAACCATTTTTGTCCTAAAATATGTTAAATTTTGAATACGAAAAACTTTTGTCGCAAAAATATATTGATGCATTAGTGATGAATCATTTTTATCCTAAAATTAATTAAATTTTGGATACGAAAAAATTTTGTCAACAAAAATATATATTTATACATTAGTGATAAATCATTTTTGTCCTAAAATCAATTAAATTTTGAATACGAAAAACTTTTGTTGCAAAAATATATTGATGCATTAGTGACGAATCATTTTTGTCCTAAAATTAGATTATTTTTGGATACCAAAAACTTTTGTTGCCCAAAATATATTGACACATTAGTGACGAATCATTTTGTCCTAAAATTTGTTAAATTTTTTATATGATAAACTTTGTCGTAAAAAAATCTATTGATAGAGTAGAGACAAAGTATAATTTGTAGTTAATCATGGTATACTTTGGCTACAATTTTTTGTATTCAATTGTGACATTAGTTTTCGTCAATATTAGTTAAAACAATTAGTGACACTTGTATTGTTGTCTCTATTTACCTACAATTTAGTCACAATGAAAGTTTGTCAAAACAATTATATATGTTTGAATGGCTACGACCTAAATTTCATAGTTGCATGGTGCAATTATTGGCTACAAAAAAAGTTCTTGGTTATAATTATATAATCATTAATTATAAACACATTTTTAACTAAACAAAAAAATTAGAGAAATTATTTATTAGACCATACTTCAGACAAACAATATAGACTACATCACTTAATAAAAAAGATGGTCTAAACACCATTAAGATAGTCTGAATAAAAAAAATTGCAAACAAAGCTTCCAAAACTATCAAGAGTCTCAACAAATTTTTAAATATTTGTCATACAAATGTAGGTTTTATTGGAGCGATTATAGCTAGCAAAAGTCAGAAGCTCACTTCTAAGTTGTATTACAATAAATTACGATAGAGAACACAATTTTTCATCATGCACTAACAAAAGATATTACAAATTTGTAGTGAGCAATAGACCACAATAGTTAATTTACGGTAATTAATTTAATCCCAACAAATTGATGATTAAATCAGTTAAGAAAAATTACTCTTCAAAAATACCAATAGTCAAACCCTCTACAACAAAAGTTACAATTATTATTATTAAAACATAAAAAAATTGCAATTAAAACTCTCTGCAATTCGTTAGTATATTTCTTTTACTACATATGTGGAAAATATTAAAGTTTAAGATATTTTCTACTAATTACATGTAGACTTTATAATCAAACCAAAAAAATATATATTGCCAATAAAAAATATTAACATGTTGTAACAACACAAGTATATTATTATAAATTAGTATCATTAGCCTTACCAACTAAATTTAAACACAAAATTAAGTTCAATCATTCTAACATAAGTTTAAGCGGAATTACATTATCATAATATCTAATTAAATTACAAGAAATTTTAATAATTTCAATAAGATTACTAGTTGCGAATGATCTTCTTGTGTCAATGGTGATATGCATTCACTAGCTAAATTACTTGTGTAACTATCCAGTTTAGGACCGTAACCGATACTAAGGAGTAGGATTCAAAGCAAGCCTTGACAATAATTTATATAAAATTGGGCAGAGTTTCCCTTTTTTGGGCTTGTCTAAAAATATTCCTGTCTTAGAAATCAATAACATATCCGACCAATATCGCCAAAAAGAAGTCATAATAATCATCAACATTCTATTCAAAATATAATAATACTAAATTCATCTCAAAATACGAAAAGAAGTCTAATACTAGTCACAAGTCGATAATGACAAACAAATACACATGACAATAGTGAATTGACTAATGAAGCGACTATAAGAGTTAAATAGAAAAGAACGATATCAAATAAATAACTTCTTTCCCGTGCAAACCAATTTCCACTAATAAAAAATTTGTCAACTCGTGCACTCTAGCTAAAGAAAGCATCATCGACGTCACTTGTGATCTCTGTAATAAAATATAGCAGAGAGTGAGTCGCTAGCTCAATCAGTAATAGCAATTAACCACATATGTTTATAATAATAATAAAATATAATGAAATAAACACCCTTTTGAGAAATGGTAACAATAATCAGTCTTGTTTGTTTCATATAAGCATAACTCAATTAACAATTCGGTAATAAAATCGATAAAAAATTACTAATGAGCTCACTCATTGCTAAGGGGGACTGAATTTCCAATGATCTCTCATCACCACCACCCCATGGTTCTTATATTCCTCGCAGCACCCCAGATATACAAGATTATGTTCAGATTGTTCAATGTTTAAGTTGATCATGAATAACTTTTCCCTATAGTCAATTAAGTGTAGAGACAACAAAGAGACCAATGGAGTATGAAGAATGTATGACTTAAGCTGAGAGAACTCAAGTCACTACTCTAAAGGTTGAATAACAGAGAATTTAGGAATGTGAGACAAGAAATTGACAATGCTAGGACAGATAGATACTCAAAGATGGCCTAGTAGCCAGAAGACGAGGCATAAGCATGATTGGTCTAATATATTTTCAACTACTTAACATATTTGAAACAGTAAGGTGGAAATGCATAATGTTCTAGAATGATGCAAAGCCAAAAGCTAAGTTACCACGTGGTTACACTTTCATGGGAAGAAGTTAACAGCTGACATATTGATCAAATGGAGAATAAACGTGGAGCCAAAGTGCGGCCTTTATAGAATCACCGGTGAAATTAGAGATCATTTATTCTTCTCATGCAGTTATAATCTTAACATATCGGCAAGACTCATGCAATGGATTAGAAGACCAATGGTTCCTTCTAAAACCTGGGAACTACATTTAGATTGGGCAACTCATAATCGAAAAGGGAGATCACACACTGTTAAGATTTTTAGAATGGTTTTCACTAAAGCAATTAATGTCATTTGGATAGAGAGGAACTTGAGGATTTTCGAAAAGAGGAGCAGGTATGTAGAGATTACAGTTGGGGAACTAGTTTGCAATGTTAGAGCTACCAATGGAAATCAACTCCTAGTCCAAGAACTCCTATTTTAATCAATTGAGCTAGACATTAAGATTAGGCTACGTAAATAACTATGTATACTGATTTAGATAGCTAGTTTGGAATTTAATCATATATAATCAAAAATATATATACATATATATATGACTGAATTTGTCACGCCCCGAGCTACTCCCGAGATGCGAACATGGGACCTAGGATCACAAGTGACTCCAAGCTAACCCTGCTGACATGAATGAGAATACTAAGAATAATAATAACTGATGCGAAAGCTAAATTAAGAAAATAAAATTGATGGGGAATACCCATTTATTAAACTGAATATATAAAATCTAAGAGTTTTAATACAAAAGAAATATCAAATTCATATACTAAGTTGAATCTAACTATGTCTGAAAATAGCCTCTAACTGACTAGAAGTGCTGGGAGATGCCCCAGCTAAGTCTAGCAAAACTGAAACTAAAGCAATGAAAACTGAAAGTTAACATGACTATTGTCCTCAGAGAATGAAAACTCACCACTGATGCTGCTAAACTGGAGATCGGAAACCGACCTAAGCGTGATCTAGATGTTGAGAACCTGTACCTACATCACGAGAAGATGTAGCGCAGAGTATGCGTCAGTACTTGAAAGGTACTGAGCATGCAGGATAGAGTAAAGCTGAAATAAACACATAACTGAACAATCAATAAAGCAAGAGCATAATCTCAACATGATATAGATACTGAATATTGAGCTAACTGAATGCAATGACCAATTTATAACATGTTGAGACTGAATACTGACTGTACTGAAATATGGTCAATGGAATGGAGTCTGACTAAACTGTGGGAGCTACTAATAACCGATAATAAAACCACATGAGCTAAATGTGGAGTCTGATGTACACGCCCCATCAAGAGGACCAATACACTTGGCTAAAGGTGTAGAGGTATGTTGGTGTGATCACTAAAATGATGCCCACAGAGGGGACTTACAACCCACGTGGCTCGTAGTTCTGGGACTATATGGGTGACTGACCCTAATCCAACTCGGTATTATACTACTCCCAATAGATTTAATAATTAACACATTTTGACTGAATTTTTGTAATATACTGGATAGTTCAAAACTGACATGCAAACTGAGAATGCACATTTATATACTGATAATGACACATTCAAGATTGAGGCATGTATATCTGAAATACAAAAATATCTGACCTAGCATGTGTAATTCAAGAACTAAACAAATACATAACTAGGGTTTTGAAATTCATGCAATAAACGAAGTAATAACATGATAATCTGATTTGGAACATGTAAATAACCAATTCATGATAATCTACTGAAGTTCTAGAAACCCTAGGTCTAGTTAATAAAAGGGAATCAAGATTCTGACTGAAATCTAGGGACCTAATGGGCAAAAGGAAACCACTAATGAAATCCCAGATACCTGATGACGAATTCCACAGAGAAATCCTTTGATTTTAAGGCTGAAACTTGAGAAAACCTGCTACGTTCTTGAACTAGTATTGCTCCACCTTTTCTCCTTTTTCTCTTCTAATTTTCTAAGTTTTTGATTAAAGATCTGACTTAGGGAAGTTCTAGTTCTATTTCTAGGCTAAAACTGACCGAAACCATGAAATTTATGGTTAAAACTATGAGGTTTAAAAGTCTAACAAAAAAGGAAAAGACCGAAAGACCCTTGACTTAAGCTGCAGATCGGCTGACCACGGATATGTTCACGGACTGTGAAGTCGGTCGTGGTCTGGACTTGGTTTTGAAAACTTGGAGGTCTGGACTACGGCCACTACCACGACTCGTGTGGAGGACCACAGACGGTGAAGGTCCCCATAGTCTTCACTTGGGCATAAGTTTGGAGGCTTTATGTTGGGAGTCTACTGATTAAACTCCACGGAAGCTCCCACGGACAGTGTGAAGGACCACGGACCGTAAAAGTGTCTGTGGTCTTTACTTAGACCTGGGGGGTTCTAGGGCAAAGTTGGGGCGTCTACTGGTTTAACACTACGAACGCCACCACAGCCCGTGAACGATCTTGTGGTCTGACGCCTGGCCTGGTGAAGTCCAAGTCTGGACTAGGGGCAGGTCTACGGACCATGGATCCTATCACGGTCCGTGAACCCTAGCGTGGTTCACTGCTTCAAGTAAGTACTGCATTTTTTTCCCTGGGTATGGTTTTTGAGGTGTTACAATACGTCCCCCTTGGGAACATTCGTTTTCGAATAAAGGCTAAACTAGTTGAAATGGAGGGAATGAGCTGCAAACCGACCACTAAACACTAAAGATTGATTTCTGACAGAACTGAGTTCCGAGAACATGCAAATACGCTGAAAATGCAAGTACAAACTGAAAGAACAAGATACTAAGACTGAATTTACGCATCAATGACTGAAAAAGTAAAGAGGAACTAATACCTCAAGCTGGTGTGGCATTGGAAGGGAAGAGGTGAGGATACTTGAACTTTATGGCTGCTTCTGCTTCCCAAGTAGCTCCCTCCACGGACTGACTCCTCCACAAAACTTTGACTGAAGCAACTTCTTTGTTTCTCAACATTCTAACCTGACGATCAAGAATCTCAACTGGTACATCCTCATAAGAAAGACTGCCTTTCATAGCCACACTCCCTAATGGCACTACGGATGCTGGATCACCCACAAACTTCTTCAATAGTGAAATGTGAAAGACTGGATGCACTGCTTCTAATTCTGTTGGCAACTCTAACTCATAAGCCACAATACCAATCCTTTTCAAAATCTTGTAAGGGCTAAAATTTCTGGGACAGAGCTTCCCTTTCGTGCCAAATCTCATCACCCCTTTTATAGGCGACATTTTCAAGGAAACCAATCATCAACTTGGAACTCTAGTTCCCTTCTCACATCTGCATAAGACTTCTGGCGATTTTCGGTTGTCTTAAGTCTATCTCTAATAAGTTGCACTTTCTCCATAGCATAATGGACTGAATCTGGTCCTATCAAGGCTGCTTCACCTACTTCAAACCAACCAACAGGAGATCTGCATCTACGCCCATACAATGCCTCACAAGGGGCCATCTGGATGCTGGAATGGTAGGTATTATTGTAGGAGAACTCTATAAGAGGAAGGTGATCATCCCAACTACCTTTGAAATCGATCACACATGCTCTAAGCATGTCCTCTAAGGTCTGAATGGTACGCTCTGCCTGACCATCCGTCTGTGGATGAAATATTGTGCTAAGATTAACCTAAGTACCAAGACCTTTCTGAAATGACTTCCAGAAATGAGAGGTAAACTGAGGACCTCTATCTGAGATGATAGAAAAAGGAACCCCATGTAACCTGACTATCTCATTAATGTAAAATTGGAATAGTCCTCCGCCGAATTTGTAGTCTTGACCTCCAAAAAGAGAGAAGACTTAGTGACTCTGTCAACTATCACCCAAATGGAGCCATATTGTCTGCGAGTACGAGGTAAACCTGTAATGAAATCCATGTTGATCACTTCCCACTTACAAGTAGGAATGTCGATCTCTTGCGTCATACCCCCTGGTTTCTGATGTTCTACCTTCATTTGCTAACAATTGGGGCACTTAGCGACAAAATCTGCTATGTCCCTCTTCAAGCCATTCCACCAAAAGACTTCCCGCAGATCACGGTACATCTTAGTGGCGCCTGGATTAATAGAATACTTGGAGTTATGGGCTTTTGCAAGAATATGTTGTCTCAACTCGCCCACATTAGGAACACTTAGTCGACCTTGGTAGCGAAGCACACCATTTCGCCCTTAGGAGGAAACCTCAACTCTCTGTTGATGGGCTGCACCCTTTTGCTCAAGCAATATCAGATAGCCGTCTTGCTTTTCCTTAACCTCTTCTACCAATGACGATTTTGATCCATTCTGAATTATCACACCACCATTTGATACGCTCACGAGACGAACTCCTATATGAGCAAATCTGTGAACATCCTTCTCTAGCTCTTTTCTTTCTTCCTCAACATGGGCTACACTACCCATAGATAATCTACTAAGGGCATCTACTACTACATTTGCCATACCCGGATGGTAATGCACACTCATGTCATAATCCTTGAGGAACTCAAGCCATTTTCTCTGGTGAAAATTCAACTATTTCTGCGTGAACACATATTGAGGGCTCTTATGGTCTGTGAACACATCTACTTGAACACCATACAAGTAGTGTCTCCAAATCTTGAGTGCGAACACCATTGCTGCCAGCTCGAGGTCATGAGTCAGATAGTTCTTCTCATGCAACTTAAGCTGTCTGGAAGCATAAGCTATAAGCTTACCTCGCTACATCAACACACAACCTAGGCCAACTCTGGATGCATCACAATAAATCACATAACCGTCTGAACCCTCTGGTGGAATCAAAACTGGAGTTATAGTCAACCTATTTTCAATTCTGCGAAGCTTTTCTCACAATCATCTGACTACTAAAACTTGACTTTCTTCTGAGTCAACTTAGTCAACGGAGAGGCTATGGATGAAAATCCTTCCACGAACCTTCTGGAATAACCCGCTAGACCCAAGGAACTTCTGATATCTGTAAGAGAGGTAGGTCTGGGCCATTGTTTTAGTGCTTCTATTTTCTGGGAATCCACTCGAATCCCTTCGCTGGATACGATATGCCCAAGAAAATCTACTTACTATAACCAAAACTTGTACTTGTTGACTTTTGCGAATAACTGGTGATCTTTGAGATTTACAGAACAATTCGCAAATGACTAGCATGTTCTTCCTCATTCTTAGAGTAAATGAGGATATCATCAATAAAGACGATAATGTACAAGTCCAAGTACTGCTTCAACTCTCTGTTCATCAAATCCATGAAAGCTGCAGGAGCGTTGGTTAGTCTAAATGACAAAACTACAAATTCATAATGACCATACCGAGTTCTGAAGGTTGTCTTCGAAATGTCACTATCTCTGACTTTGAGGTGATGATAATCCAATCTGATGGCAAAGTTGGTGCGTCTACTTGTCTAACACTACGTACGCCACCACAGCCCGTGAAGGATCTCGTGATCTGACGCCTGGCCTGGTGAAGTCCTAGTCTGGACCAGGGGCACGTCTACGGACCGTGGACCCTATCACGGTCCTTGAACCCTAGCGTGGTTCACCGCTTCAAGTAAGTTCTGCATTTTTTTTCCTGGGTATGGTCTTTGAGGTGTTACAATATGTCCCCTTTGGGAACATTCGTCTTCGAATGAAGGCTAAACTAGTTGAAATGGAGGGAATGAGCTGCGAACCTACCACTAATTACTGAAGATTGATTTCTGACAGAACTGTGTTCCGAGAACATGCAAATACGCTGAAAATCCAAGTACAAACTGAAGGAACATGATAGTAAGACTGAATTTATGAATGAATGACTGAAAAACTAAAAAGGAACTAATACGTCAAGCTGGAGTGGAATTGGAAGGGAAGAGGTGAGGATACGTGGATTTTATGGCTGTTTCTGCTTCTTAAGTAGCTCCCTCCACGGACCGACTCCTCCACAAAACTTTGACTGAAGCGACTTCTTTGTCTCTAAACCTTCTAAACTGACGATCAAGAATCTCAACTGGTACATCCTCATAAGAAAGACTGTCTTTCACAGCCACACTCCTTAATGGCACTACGGATGTTGGATCACCCACAAACTTCTTCAATAGTGAAATGTGAAAGACTGGATGCACTGCTGCTAATTCTGCTGGCAACTCTAACTCATAAGCCACTATACCAATCCTTTTCAGAATCTTGTAATGGCTAACATATCTGGGACTAAGCTTCCCTTTCGTGCCAAATTTCATCACCCCTTTTATAGGCGACATTTTCAAGAAAACCAATCATCAACTTGGAACTCTAGTTCCCTTCTCACATCTGCATAAGACTTCTGGCGATTCTCGGTTGTCTTAAGTCTATCTCTAATCAGTTGCACTTTCTCCATAGCATAATGGACTGAATCTGATCCTATCCAGGCTGCTTCACCTACTTCAAACCAACCAACAGGAGATCTGCATCTACGCCCATACAATGCCTTACAAAGGGACATCTGGATGTTGGAATGGTAGCTATTATTGTTGGCGAACTCTATAAGAGGAAGGTGATCATCCCATCTACCTTTGAAATCGATCACACACGCTCTCAACATGTCCTCTAAGGTCTGAATGATACGCTCTGCCTAACCATCCGTCTGTGGATGAAATGTTGTTCTAAGATTAACTTGAGTACCAAGACCTTTTTGAAATGACTTCCAGAAATGAGAGGTAAACTGAGGACCTCTATCTGAGATGATAGACAAAGGAACCCCATGTAACCTGACTATCTCATTAATGTAAAATTGGCATTGTCTTGACCTCCATAAAGAGAGAAGACTGAGTGACTCTGTCAACTATCACCCAAATGGAGCCATGTTGTCTGCGAGTACGAGGTAAGCCTGTAATGAAATCCATGTTGATCACATCCCACTTCCAAGTAGGAATGTTGATCTCTTGAGTTATACCCCCTGGTTTCTGATGTTCTACCTTCATTTGCTAACAATTGGGGCACTTAGCGACAAAATCTTCTTTGTCCCTCTTAAAGCCATTCCACCAAAAGACTTCTCGCAGATCATGGTACATCTTAGTGGCGCTTGGATTAATAGAATACCTGGAGTTATGGGCTTTTGCAAGAATATGTTGTCTCAACTCGCCCACATTAGGAACACTTAGTCGACCTTGGTAGCGAAGCATACCATTTCCCCCTTGGGAGGAAACCTTAACTCTCTGTGGATGGACTGCACCCTTTAGCTCAAGCAATATCAGATCGCCGTCTTGCTTTTCTTTAACTTCTGCTACCAATGACGATTTTGATCCATTCTGAACTATCACACCACCATTTGATACGTTTATGAGACGAACTCCTACATGAGCAAGTCTGTGAACATCCTTCGCTAGTTCTTTTCTTTCTTCCTCAACATGGGCTACACTACCCATAGATAATCTACTAAGGGCATCTGCTACTACATTTGCCATACCCGGATGGTAATGCACACTCATGTCATAATCCTTGAGGAACTCAAGCCATCTTCTCTGGTGAAAATTCAACTATTTTTGCGTGAACACATATTGAAGGCTCTTATGGTCTGTGAACACATCTACATGAACACCATACAAGTAGTGTCTCCAAATCTTGAGTGCGAACGCCACTGCTGCCAGCTATAGTCCAAGAGTGAGATAGTTTTTCTCATGCAACTTAAGCTGTCTGGAAGCATAAGCGATAAGCTTACTTCGCTACATCAACACACAACCTAAGCCAACTCTGGATGCATCACAATAAATCACATAACCGTCTGAACCCTCTAGTAGATTTAAAACTAGAGTTGTAGTCAACCTAGTTTTCAATTATGCGAAGCTTTTCTCACAATCATCTGACTACTAAAATTTGACTTTCTTCTGAGTCAACTTAGTCAATGGAGAGGCTATGGATGAAAATCCTTCCACGAACCTTCTGGAATAACCTGCTAGACCCAAGAAACTTCTGATACCTGTAAGAGAGGTAGGTCTGGGCCATTGTTTCACTGCTTCTATTTTCTGGGAATCCACTCCGATCCCTTCGCTGGATACTATATGCCCAAGAAAATCTACTAACTATAACCAAATCTTGCACTTGTTGAATTTTGAGAATAACTGGTGATCTTTGAGAGTTTACAGAACAATTCGCAAATGACTAGCATGTTCTTCCTCATTCTTAGAGTAAATGAGGATATCATCAATAAGCACGATAACGTACAAGTCCAAGTACTGCTCGAACTCTCTGTTCATCAAATACATGAAAGCTGCAGGAGCATTGGTTAGTCTAAATGACATAACTACAAATTCATAATGACCATACCGAGTTCTGAAGGTTTACTTCGAAATGTCACTATCTCTGACTTTGAGGTGAAGATAATCCAATATGAGGGCAAAGTTGGGGCGTCTACTGGTCTAACACTACGAACGCCACCACAGCCGGTGAAGGATCTCGTGCTCTGACGCCTGGCCTGGTAAAGTCCAAGTTTGGACCAAGGGCAGGTTTATGGACCATGGACCCTATCATGGTCCAAGAACCATAGCGTGGTTCACCGCTTTAAGTAAATTTTGCATTTTTTTTTCTGGGTATGGTTTTTGAGGTGTTACAATATGTCCCCCTTGGGAACATTAGTCTTCGAATAAAGGCTAAACTAGTTGAAATAGAGGGAATAAGCTGCAAACCTACCACTAAACACTGAAGATTGATTTATGACAGAATTGAGTTCGAGAACATGCAAATACGCTGAAAATGCAAGTACAAACTGAAGGAACATGATACTAAGACTGAATTCACGCATGAATGATTGAAAAACTGAAGAGGAACAAATACCTCAAGCTGGAGTGGAATTGGAAGGGAAGAGGTGAGGATACTTGGACTTTATGCTGCTTCTGCTTCCCAAGTAGCTCCCTCCACAAAACTTTGACTGAAGCGACTTCTTTGTTTCTCAACATTCTAACCTGACGATCAAGAATCTCAACTGGTACATCCTCATAAGAAAGACTGTCTTTCACAGCCACACTCCCTAATGGCACTACAGATGCTGGATCACCCACACAATTTATCAATAGTGAAATGTTAAAGACTGGATGCACTACTGCTAATTCTGCTGGCAACTCTAACTCATAAGCCACTATACCAATCCTTTTCAGAATCTTGTAAGGGCTTACATATATGGGACTGAGCTTCCCTTTCGTGCCAAATCTCATCACCCCTTTTATAGGCGACATTTTCAAGAAAACCAATCATCAACTTGGAACTCTAGTCCCTTCTCACATCTGCATAAGACTTCAGGCGATTCTGGGTTGTCTTAAGTCTATCTCTAATAAGTTGCACTTTCTCCATAGCATAATGGACTGAATCTGGTCCTATCAAGGCTGCTTCACCTACTTCAAACCAACCAACAGGAGATCTGCATCTACGCCCATACAATACCTCACAAAGGGACATCTGGATGTTGGAATGGTAGCTATTATTGTAGGCGAACTCTATAAGAGGAAGGTGATCATCCCAACTACCTTTGAAATCGATCACACACGCTCTCAACATGTCCTCTAAGGTCTGAATGGTACGCTCTGCCTGACCATCCGTCTGTGGATGAAATGTTGTTCTAAGATTAACTTGAGTACCAAGACCTTTTTGAAATGACTTCCAGAAATGAGTGGTAAACTGAGGACCTCTATATGAGATGATAGACAAAGGAACCCCATGTAACCTTACTATCTCATTAATGTAAAATTGGCATAGTCTTCCGCCGAATTTGTAGTCTTAACCTCCAAAAAGAGAGAAGACTTAGTGACTCTGTCAACTATCACCCAAATAGAGCCATGTTATCTGCGAGTACGAGGTAAACCTGTAATGAAATCCATGTTGATCACTTCCCACTTACAAGTAGGAATGTCGATCTCTTGCGTCATACCCCCTGGTTTCTGATGTTCTACCTTCATTTGCTAACAATTGGGGCACTTAGCGACAAAATCTGCTATGTCCCTCTTCAAGCCATTCCACCAAAAGACTTCCCGCAGATCACGGTACATCTTAGTGGCGCCTGGATTAATAGAATACTTGGAGTTATGGGCTTTTGCAAGAATATGTTGTCTCAACTCGCCCACATTAGGAACACTTAGTCGACCTTGGTAGCGAAGCACACCATTTCCCCCTTGGGAGGAAACCTCAACTCTCTGTGGATGGACTGCACCCTTTAGCTCAAGCAATATCAGATCGCCATCTTGCTTTTCCTTAACCTCTTCTACCAATGACGATTTTGATCCATTCTGAACTATCACACCACCATTTGATACGCTCACGAGACGAACTCCTACATGAGCAAATCTGTGAACATCCTTCGCTAGCTCTTTTCTTTTTTCTTCAACATGGGCTACACTACCCATAGATAATCTACTAAGGGCATCTGCTACTACAATTGCCTTACCCGTATGGTAATGCACACTCATGTCATAATCCTTGAGGAACTCAAGCCATCTTCTCTAGTGAAAATTCAACTATTTCTGCGTGAACACATATTGAGGGCTCTTATGGTCTGTGAACATATCTACATGAACACTATACAAGTATTGTCTCCAAATCTTGAGTGCGAACACCATTGCTGCCAGCTCGAGGTCATGAGTCAGATAGTTCTTCTCATGCAACTTAAGCTGTCTGGAAGCATAAGCTATAAGCTTACCTCGCTACATCAACACACAAACTAGGCCAACTCTGGATGTATCACAATAAATCACATAACCGTCTGAACCCTCTGGTAGAGTCAAAACTGGAGTTATAGTCAACCTAGTTTTCAATTATGCGAAGCTTTTCTCACAATCATCTGACTACTAAAACTTGACTTTCTTCTGAGTCAACTTAGTCAATGGATGAAAATCCTTCCACGAACCTTCTGGAATAACCCGCTAGACCCAAGAAACTTCTGATATCTGTAAGAGAGGTAGGTCTGGGCCATTGTTTCACTGCTTCTGTGTTCTGGGAATCCACTCGGATCCCTTCGGTGGATACTATATGCCCAAGAAAATCTACTGACTATAACCAAAACTTGCACTTGTTGAATTTTGCGAATAACTGGTGATCTTTGAGAGTTTACAGAACAATTCGCAAATGACTAGCATGTTCTTCCTCATTCTTAGAGTAAATGAGGATATCATCAATAAAGACGATAACGTACAAGTCCAAGTACTGGTTGAACTCTCTTTTCATCAAATCCATGAAAGCTGCAAGAGCACTGGTTAGTCTAAATGACATAACTACAAATTCATAATGACCATACCGAGTTTTGAAGGTTATCTTCGAAATGTCACTATCTCTGACTTTGAGCTAATGATAATCCAATCTGAGGTCTATCTTTGAGAAATGACTAGCTCCCTGGAGTTGGTCAAACAAGTCATCAATCCTGGGGATGGGATACTTATTCTTGATTGTGTCCTTGTTCAACTGCCTATAGTCAATGCATATTCTCAGAGAACCATCTTTGTTTTTCACAAACAACACTAGTACACCATAGGGCGAAATACTAGGTCTGATGAAGCCCTTATCTAGGAGGTCTTTGATTTGTTCTTTCAATTCCTTAAGCTCAGTTGGAGCCATTCTCTGAGAAGGAATAGAAATACTCTAAGTATCTGGAACGAGATCAATTCCAAATTCGATTTCCCTTTACAGAGGAACTCCGGGGAGATCTTCTAGAAACACTTTTGGGAACTCATTAACCACAAGAACGGACTTAAGAGTTGGGGCTTCGGAGCTTGAATCCTTAACCCGAACTAGATTATAGAGATAACCTTTATAGATCATCTTTCAGGCCTTAAGGTAAGAAATGAATTGACCCATAGGCGCTAAGCTACTACCCTTCCATTCTAAGATTGGTTCGTCAAAAAGAACAATCCTAGTTCTACAATCTACTGAGGCATAACAGAAATGTAACCAATCCATGCCTAGAATGACATCGAAGTCTACCATTTCTAACTCTACAAGATCTGCTGAGGTGACTTTCTGGGAAACTGTGATAGGGCAATTTCTGTATACCCGTCTAGCTATAACTGGGTCACCGACTGGAGTAAAGACTGAGAAAGGTTCTGAGAGAGTTTATGGGCTAACATCAAACTTAACTGCTATATAAGTAGTAACAAAGGAAAGAGTAGCCCCTGGATCTAATAAATCATAAACATCAAGATCAAAGACTCGTAACTTACCAGTAACTACATCAGGAGAATCTTTCTGATCCTAGCGAGCCAGAAGAGCATAGAGCTTGTTCTGGTGATGTCCACCACATGTACCATATGAGTTACCCTGCTAAGTTGGGTGACTTGCTGGCGCTGCTGAAGTTGTGGACTGAGCTCTACCATTTCCTCCTTGACCCTGTTTAGAAGAACAATCCCTCAACCTGTGACCAGACTGATCACACCCAAAGCATCCTTCCTTTCCTACAAGGCATTTGCCCGGATGGTTCTTACCACACTTAGGGTAAGTTGGGTAGGTTTTGGTACCTGAAACACTTCCCTAAGACTTAGAGCCTGATGCCCTACCCTTCTGATCTTGTCAGAATTTGGAAGATGGAACACTAGCTGATGAATGTGTTGGAGCTAAAAATTTATGTTGACCCTGCAAGCGATTTCCACCACCCGATTTCTACTGAGGATAGTCATAGTTTCCAGTCCTAGCCTTCTTGTTCTCCGTGGCCCGTTTCCTAAGCTTATCACCCTCAACCTGCTGAGAATGAGTCATAAGCCTAGAGATGTTCATATTTTCCAGCAACATAGCATTTCTACATTCTGTCTTCACCAAGTCTGACACTCTATATAGAAACTTATTCATTTGAGCCATGGAATCAGCAACCATGTGAGGAGCATACCTGGAGAGTTGGGTAAACATGAGCCCATACTCTTGGACTGTCACGCTACCTTGCCGTATGTTCATAAATTCCTTAGCTTTCGCCTCCCTTAGCTCTGTTGGGAAAAACTTATTGAGAAAACTCTCACTAAAACAATCCCAAGTGATAGGAGCTGTATATGTACCATTGTTCTCTTTCCACTGTGTATACCAGATATGAGCCACATCCTTAAGTTGTTAAGATGCTAACTCAACACAATCATTCTCAGTTACCCGCATCACTTCAAAGATCTTCTTGACCTTATCAATGAAGTTTTGAGGATCCTCACCAATCTGCGATCCTAAGAACTTTAGCGGATTCATCCTAAAAAAATCTCACACTCTAGCTACAGCTCCAACATTAGCATTTGCCTGAACTAGAACCCGTAGATTGTTCTGGTTGGCAACACTCTGAGACAACATCTGAATCGCGTTCTGGAACTCTGCATTTGAAACTTCTTGATCTTGGACTGGAGGAGTTACGTTTGCGTTCCTGGCGTTGGCTCTACGAGGAGGCATGATCACTGAAATATAGAACGTCGAGTTAGAACAGAATTAGATCATACCTTATGCACGATAAGAGTAACAAAAAAATGAAGATTTTTCCTAAAACACTTTGTAGCCTCCCACTCATTAGATGTGGTGCACTTCACACCTATGAAAAGGACTCTACTTAGTGCGGCTTTTCAGACATCCTAGGACTATTAAACCTAATGCTCTGATACCATTATTTGTCATGCCCCGAGCTACCCCTGAGACACGGACACGAGACGTAGGATCACAAGTGACCCCAAGCTAACCCTGCTGGCATGACATGAGCATACTAAGAATAATAATAATTGACGCGAAAGCTAAATCAAGAAAATGAAAGTGATGGGAATACCCATACACTAAATTGAATATATCAAATCTGAGAGTTTTAATACAAAAGAAATATCAAACTCAAATACTAAGCTGAATCTAACTATGTCTGAAAATAGCTTATAACTGACTAGAAGTGCTGGGACATGCCCCAGCTAAGTCTAGCAAAACTGAAACTAAAACAATGAAAACTGAAAGATAACATTACTATTGTCCTCGAAGAATGAGGACTCATCACTGATTCTGCTGAACTGCAGATCGGGAACCGATCTAAGTGTGATCTAGATGCTGAGAACCTGAACCTACATCACGAGAAGATGTAGCGATGTGTCAGTACTTGAAAGGTACTGAGCATGTAGGATAGAGTAAAGCTGAAATAAACACATAACTAAACAAGCAATAAAGCAAAAGCATAATCAGAACATGATACATATACTGAATATTGAGCTAACTGAATGCAATGACCATTTTATAACATGCTGAGATTGAATACTAACTGTACTGAAATATGGTCAATGCAATGGGGTCTGATTGGACTGTGGGAGCTGCTAATAATGGATAATAAAACCACATGAGCTAAATGTGGAGTCCGATGTATACGCCCTGTTGAGAGGACCCAAAACACCCGGCCAAAGGTGTAGAGGCATGCTGGTGTGATCACTAAAATGATGCCCACAGAGGGGACTTACAACCTACGTGGCTCGTAGTTCTAGGACTATTTGGGTGACTGACCCTAGTCCAACTCGGTATTATACTACTCCTAATAGATTAAATTATTAACACATTTTGACTGAATTTCTGTAATATACTGGACAACTCAAAACTAATATGCAAACTGAGAATGCACATTGATATACTGATAATGATACATTCAAGACAAAGGCATGTATATCTGAAATTCTAAAATATCTGACCTAGCATGTGTAATTTAAGAACTAAAGAAATACATAGATAGGGTTCTAAAATTCATACAAAAAATGAAGTAATAACATGATAATCTGAATTGGAACAGGTAAATAACCAATTCATGATAATCAGCTGAAGTTCTAGAAACCCTAGGTCTAGTTAATAATAGGGAATCAAGAATCTGACTGAAATCTAGGGACCTAATGGGCGAAAGGAACCCACTAGTAAAATTCCACATACCTGGTGACGAATTCCATGGAGAAATCCTTCCATTTCAGGGCTGGAACTGGAAGAAATTTGTTGCGTTCTTGAACTAGGGTTGCTCGACCTTTTCTCCTCTTTCGCTTATAATTTTCTAAGTTTTTGATTAAAGCTCTGACTTAGGTAAGTTCTAGTTATGTTTCTAGGCTAAAACTAACCGAAACCATGAAATTTAGGGTTAAAACGATGAGGTTTAGAAGTCTAACGAAAAAGGAAAAGACTGAAAGACCCCTGACTTAAGCTGTAGATGGGCTGACCACGTCCAACTTCATGGACTGTGAAAGGGACCACGGACCGTGAGGTCGCTCGTGGTCTGGACTTGGTTCTGGAAATTTGGGGGTCTGGACTACGACCACTACAAACGGCCCGTGTGCAAGACCACGGACCGTGAAGGTCACTGTGGTCCTCACTTGGGCTGAGGTCTGGAGGCTTCATGTTGGGAGTCTACTAGTTAAACTCCACGGAAGCTCCCACGGACCGTGTGTAGGACCACGGACCATGAAAGTGTCTGTGGTCTTCACTTAGACCTGGGGCGTTCTAGGGCCAAGCTGGGGGATCTACTGGTCTGACACTATGGATGCCACCACATCCCGTTGTCGTGACCACAACCCATGAAGGGTCCCGTTGTCTGACGCTTGGGCCTGGTGAAGTCCAAGTCTGAACCACGGGCATGTCTATGGACCGTGGACCCTATCACGATCCGTGAACCCTGCCATGGTTCACTGCTTCAAGTAAGTTCTGCAAAAAAATTCCTGGGTCTGGTTTTCGAGGTGTTACAGAATTTCTACAAAAAAATATCACTGAGAAATAGTTTTTGATTCAAATCCAGGACTGCCATAATTGACATAACTTAGTTAATATTTTCAAACCACATGAAATTTCAAAACTAATCTCAATTATATTGAATCACTTCAAAACAAGTTTAGGTAAGAAAAACACTATCACTAAGATATTAGTAATATAACGATATCAACAAAAAAAATAGATGAAACTCCAAATGAATAATTGAAATCCAAGAGTCGATATAAAGATTTCAACATAAAGCCTATAATAACATATGCAGTTTGTCAAAAGAAGTTGATAATCAGAGGCAATGTATGCAGAAAAAAAAACATGTTCATCCATGAGGAAACCCGAAACTAAAAGCTAAACACAGTAAAACCATTTTAAACAAGGTAATAACACTAGAATTGTTAGTTGATTCACTATATTAGAGATAAGTATCTATAAAAAAAATAGGCAAACCTGCAATTTCATCCCCTTCATATACATTTAGTCTGAATATATGGATCCCTACACGAAAATATAAAAAACAAAAGAGGTTAGTGATGTAGGGGGGGGGGGGGTCTCTAAAGTAAAAAACTGATTTGAGGAAAAAAAGAATTATCCTTTGAATGCATAAAAGAAAATTAGGGAACGAAATAAATTATGAAGGAAAGATAAAAAAAATAATAAATTTTAAGTACTTGATAGGCTACTTGACCTTTACTGGCTATTACCTTCAAGTACCGACAAATAATTTTCACTAAAAGTGATTTTCATTGTAGTGATAAGACCACTATTTTGACAGTTTTCAAACATGATATACATAATGCAGAAGAGCTATTAACATGTAATTGCCTTACTATTATGAGGTTACATCACAAGCTAATATCATCACCATCACTTGTTGTATCAGCTTCATTGTCATTAGTACCATTACTACCTCCATTCTCCTCATGATCACTAATGTACTCTATCATAGTTTCATCCTCTTGGTCAGAATTTTCTTCGTTCTAATGAACTTCATGTTCTTTTTGAGCCTCTAATTCAATTACATTTGCATCCAAGATAACTGAATCAACATCATCTCTATGTAGTTGACTCAACATATCCATTGTATCACTGACAATTGAATTACTTTTCCAATGACATGTCTTGATACACTTCACCATTTGTAATATGTAACTCATCACTTTCAGTCTCCAAAGTATCTTTCTCAAGCACATCATACAAGTGTCGATCTTGAAATTTGAGCACAATTTGCCAATTCTCAACCAATTTTGGGTCATCAATGTAAAATACTTGCTTTGCTTGAGTAACTAGTACAAAAGAATCACGTTCATACCAAAATCTTTTAACACAAATGCTCGTAAAAAAATTATCTTTTTGCATCCCTATGTTCTTGAGAAGATCAAACTACTTGCATTTGAATAAGAGAATTCAATTTTTCTCAACATACTCTAACTCAAGGATGTCAATTATAATACCATAAAAGTCAACAACTATACCACAATTTTGACTTTTACATAATTCATCGCGTCGTTGAATATGATACCTAACACCATTTACAAAACAATCAGTATGTGTTCTTCCACGCACATCAGGTCCCATTGCCAAAGGATATAATTTCTTGATAGATATTGACTTTTCCTTAGTATATAACTGCATAATCTATGAGAAAAACTTATTGTGTTCAATTAGTAAAGAAAAAAAAAATTTAAACACAACAACATGATTATTATCTTAAAACCACTTACTTTTATTTGAACCATAAAAGGAAATTGTTCTTTGTGTTTCTCATCTATATTCACAACATCTTGTTGACACCCAATTTTGGCCCTCCACAATATAAAATCAATCAACGAGCTTCTTAAATTTCAAACGATTTGAAATACTTGACTTTATAAAATTCAAAATATTTTCCAAGTCATTTTAAGTGGTTTTGTAATTTTTATAATTTTTAAAATAATAAATATATTCTTTATATAATTTAGCATATTTTATAAATATTTGAAAATCATCTCAAAAGATTTTTACATTTAAGCTAAATATTTTATTAATTTAGTTTAGTTTGAATTATAGTCATAATTTTGAGTTCATTAGTTTAATTATCTTATATTTGAGCCAATTATTTTACTTTGCTAAAATTAGGAAGCTCGTTAATTAGTTTTTAATAATTCATCTTATTTAGATTCTAGCCGAAGTCACAAATTAAATTCAATGTGACTGTACCTTATTTACGATTTTAGCCATTTTCTTTCACCTCCTTTTTTTTTTTAACCTTTAAAGCACCAAATCTTGGACTCATTCCCATAATCATCAGCCCATCACTATATCAATACAAAAGCAGCCCATACAAATTAATAACAATACAACAGGAATAAAACCAGCATACAATGGTACATTGCAACACCAAACCAGCCCAACTACCCATGACCCAACCCACTTTCAATCCTAAAAAAGACCCAATACATTCAGCATACATACAGAAGCAGTACCAAAATGACTAGACCCATATACGTCTTCTTCTTCCCGTGCAAGCAAGCATCAACTCAGTACTGTTCCAGCAGTACGATTCCACAAACCAAGCACGCATTTTTGTCCTTGTTAGTGTGAGATTGCTCCACGTCGCTCGCCAAGGACATGGGAATCAATCCTAACCGTCCATCTACCCTTTCCTCTTCCGGAAATGGTTCGAATTTCTCAGGAAAGGGTGTCTCCCCAAAAGGGTGAAAGTTTTTTCGATTTTGAATTCCTAATGGGCCTTATCCTTATGAGATTTCTTCTTTTTTCTCCCGAAAAAATTAACCTAGTTTTCTTCTATATATTCTCTCATTTTATTCACCGAAAGGAAGAGAACATTAGAGAAAATATAGGAGTTTTTTTTTGAGTTGGGAAATTTTGTGTTAGAAAAATAGTTAGAGAAATTTGAGTCCATTTAAGAAAAAATACATACGAATACATAGGTTTGGAGGATTTGCATCTTGGTGGAAAAAGATCGTCTCTACTCAGCTCGCATGTCCTAGTTCATACTCGAAACAAGGTAACGCTCCTCCCAATAACACTCTCTTTCTCCTTTCCACTTTGATGTGTGATGTTGAAGAACCCCTATTATGGGGGCTGGTTTGTTACTGTGTATCTTTGAGTTTGTAGTGCTTATGTGACACATATGTTTAGATGATTCCATGAGTTAGTTAGTGTCAACTTAAGTCTTTTGTCGTTCTGTAGCTAAAGTTGGCGTTTCTCCGCCACTCTATTCGAATTTGTTTCATCCCTTTCCTTTTCGAATCTACTATTGGATATGGTCATAAATCTGTGATAAGCTTTAATTTTTGACGTCACATTCCTCATTCTTCCTTCTCGAGTCGGATCATTGAATCAATATGTAAAGATTCGAGTTATTGTTCGTTTTAAGTCTTTTAGTCATGTGTTCTGATCATATTCATTGGCATATATGCTTTGCCGAATTGAAATTCATACTCTCATGTGTCTCTTCGGAATTTGATCTGGATGTTGCCTTATATGCGTGTGAGAGTTCGGTAAATATAGCTCGTAGGTGACCGATTGGTCAAGTCTCATATTTATCTGAGTTGAAGTTTTTCCATGATATAGTGGTGTCCTGTTCCCGTATGTATTTACTAAGCATGAGTTATTTTTCTTTTCATTTCTTTGGATAGGTTATGTTGACCGAATTTTTATCTCAGAGAGATTATGA
Organism: Solanum raphanifolium; assembly: GCA_036250405.1. Taxonomy (NCBI): domain Eukaryota; kingdom Viridiplantae; phylum Streptophyta; class Magnoliopsida; order Solanales; family Solanaceae; genus Solanum; species Solanum raphanifolium. The sequence continues at coordinate 33,142 of JAJOOE010001632.1, forward strand.
CCTTAAGGTTGGAGTTTTAATTCATTCTCGTTTAGATTTAAACATATGTCTCGATGTAAAACTTGTATTGAAACCTACTGTATTGTTCTATTATTTATCCCTGTCTTCTTTCTTCACTTGAAATTCTGAAAAAAAAAAATGCCAAGAATTTATCTCTTATTCATGTCTAAAATATCTGCAAACATTAGTTTATTTTGTTAACCTCGTACACTAATTTGTTCATATCCAAAATACTTAAGTCCATCCGCTTAATACATATGCATGTTGCTGCCTTTTCTTAGTGGTATGAAACAGTGATTCTGTATTTTGTCATTTTGTGGACTGCTATATGTTAGGAGGGAAACTTATTTTTGAAGGTGGTTGAATACTTTACTGTAAAGTAGTATTAGTCTTACTCTTTGCTTCTTGAATTTAGTTCTTTCTGCGTCCGTATATGACATTCCATATTGCATTTTAGACTTAATAATATCAACTTCAATAGTCTCCCCCATTTTGATTGATAATTGCCTCCTTGTCATCATCTTTGCCTAAGTGATTATGTTACAAGTCACTCCATTTGACCACTTTTAGTTTAATTGTTATTTATTATCATCTTTTGTGTTTGATCTTTTCACGTGAGGTAGGTTCAATTCCAAGTAAAGGTTCTCCTTAAGTGTGGCATGCATTCTTTAGCTCATTTTGTGTAATATTGGCAGCGTGAACTATTCACATATGTATATTTCTTCTTCTTTTTACGTGTTTTGATTTTATCATATAAGTTTGAGCATGCTTAATTTCTAATTTCCATCATGTTTTGTTCTTTTCTATGTATGAACCGGCCTCTCCCGAGTCTAATTTGGACTCCACTCCTACATATCCGAGTTGATTTCCCATCAAGTCAACCCCTTTTTCGAGCTAAAGAATTGACGTACAGGTCTCAGAGTTGAATGAATTCGAAGCAGATCGAGAAATTGAAACGATTGGGCCAAAGGCCCACTCTTAATTCCGAAATAAATTGTATTTCATTATTTTGGGCCTAAACCCACATATTTGCTATACTTGTTAGTTTTTAGGATAGGTACGAGTGATTTAAATGGGCCAAAGGTCCAAAATAAAAATGGGTCAAAATACTGGCCCAGGCAGACAGTAAAACTAGATTTGGGCCCAAATCTCTCTCCCTCATTTCTTTTGTTGTGTTTGTTTACTCGTTATTATCTGTTATTAATCTTAAAGTTAAAAAATTTTAAATCCCCAAAAGACACCCATTTTGAATTAATCACTTAACTAAATTAGCCGTTTCTTACTTGACTTAAAAATAAATAAATAAATAAATAAGTAAGTTTACAAAATACTTAATTTAAATATTGCGATATTTTTCTGTTTCTCCCTTAAATGGTCTTAACTATAAAATAGTTCGGTTTTGCGATTCAAATTAAGTTAAATTATTTTACCCAAATAAATTAATTGTCGGATAACCGCATTAGCATATATTCTAGGTGCCTTAAAAACCTTCCTAGAATATTAATAGGAACCTCGAACCCCTCTTTAAATATTTTCAATCGATTTCCCTGTTTTAATCTTTTGAAAAAATATGTTTTCTTAATTTCCCTTTAAAAATTAAGTGGCGACTCTAAAACCAGTCTAAAGTATTATTCTAAATAAAACACAGCTTGGTTCAACAACTCTTATTTATGCTTCCTACATATAATAAAAAATTATATAGAAATAATTAAAATAATAAAATGTCAACATAAATATATAAAATAGAAAAATTACTTACTAAAGAAAAGGTTCTGCTTCTTCGCAATTATTCAACTTATACCACCGAGCTATATCTAAATCTTTGTTTGGTATGACATCATATTTTCAATCTTTATATGGCCTTAATCTCTTTGAAAATATGTCTAGAACAAGTTCACCATTGTTGCTAAATCCATCATCATTTCGATCTTCACGATTAAATCTTGTCTCAATGTCAGTAAGATACATAGAGCAAAATGTCAAACACTCATCAATAATATACCCTTGTGAAAAAGAACCTTCTGGTCATGCCTTGTTTCGTACATAACACTTAAGCTTGCACAAAAACCTCTCAATTTTGTACATCCAACGATGTTGTACTGGTCCCCCATACATGGCCTCTCGTGGCAAATGCACAGCCAAATGTATCATAACATAAAAAAAAAACAGGTGGAAAGATCATCTCAAGCTTACATAATATAATAATTATATACCTTTCAAGTTGTTCTAAGTCATCTCTTCTTAATGTCTTACAACATAATCGTTGAAAGAAATTGGCCTCACTCAATTAATGCTAAAGAGACATCCTTATTTACAAATCCACGAAGAGCAATTGGCAGCACTCGTTGTAACGAAACATGATAGTCATGCCTTTTGAGTTTAGTGATCTTACCATCATCTACACTTACACACCTTGAGATATTTGCAGCATAACCATCAGGAAACTTAACCTATTTTAAAAATGCCCAATTTTTTTTTTTTTTTTGACATACTATAACAAGCAACTGGCATTTTATAACTAGAACCATCATGTTGTAACCATAGTTCTTTTCTTATGTTCATATTCTTAAGATCTAGTCTTGCTTTATATATGTCCTTAGTTTTCCCATCAATATCCAATAGTGTCTTCAAAATACTCTCACAAATATTTTTTTCTATGTGCATAACATCTAAATTATGCCACAATTTCAAGCCCTTCCAGTAGGGTAACTCAAATAAAATACTTCTCCTAACCCAATTCAACTCTTTAGGAAGACGTTTCTTTTTCTTATTATTTGAGTGTTTTCCTGCTCTATAAGTACTGAGTAAATCCAATTGTTTTAAGACATCATCTCCTGAAGATGTATCCTTATTGCAAGTAGGACATGCCATGTATCCCTAAGTGCTCCATCCAGATAAATTACCTAATTCATATAAAAGATAATATATGTTAGTAGTAGTTTAAAACCTAAACTATAACATAAAACCTTCAAAAAATAAGATTCTCTACTGCAATGAATGGTTCAATACCGAGATTATGCAATATATTTACCATTACTATTTTACTATTATTATTATTCTTACATATTAGTTTTGTTGTTGCTGACAATGAGGGAGCAACTTTTGCTAAGCAGGAAATTCCTCTTTTAATATTGGATAGTTTGAATTTTGTTGGTAACTTAGCAAGTACTCGGCTTGATTGTAATGCTTCACGCCACCGGTCTTATATGGATACATATTATTATATATAAATAAATAAACCCCCTTTCAACAAAAAAAAAAAAGTAATTTAAGAACTTACCATAAGCTGGAAAGTCATTTATAGTCCATAAAACAGCAACATGCATCTTGAAGCACTTCCCAGTTGATGCATCAAATGTCTCTACACCATCACTCCAAAACTCTTAAAGCTCATCAATCAAAGGACACAAATAAACATCAATATCCTTTCCTGGTGCTTGAGGACCGGGAATAAGCAGTGAAATCATCATAAATGGGTCCTTAAAGCATTTCCAAGGAGGAAGATTATAAGGAGCGAGAATAACAGGCCACATACTATACGATGTGCTCATGTTACCAAATGGGTTAAAACCATCTGTTGCAAGACGGAGTCTTATATTACGAGGTTCTTGTGCAAACCATGGATGATTTTTGTCAAACTCTTTCCATGCTTCAGAATCAGCGGGATGTCTTAACACATTTTCCTCATCAAGATGTTTTTCTTTGTGCCACCTCATGTCCACACTTATTTTACTAGACATAAATAATCGTTAAAGTCTAGGCTTTAATGGAAAATACCGCAAGACTTTATGAGGAATCTTCTTATCTTTTCCATTATCAATTTTCCACCTCGAAATACCACAATGTGGGCACTCTTCTCTATATTTATGTTCAGCCCAGTACAACACACAATCATTTTTGCTAACATTAATAGAAATGTATCCTAATCCCAAACCTTGTAACATGTTTTTAGCATCATAATATGACTTAGGAAGTGTCTCACCACTAGGCAACACCTCTTTTAGTAACTCCAGTAACATATCAAACGATTTATTACTCCATTGATTGTACACTTTCAAGTGTATCAACTTCACAAGAAACGAAAGCTTTGAGAATTTCTTACATTCCGGGTATAGTTCACATTTAGCTTCTTCCAGCAATTTGTCAAACCTTTTGGCTTCCTTCTCACTCATATTACCGCACACATTATTATCAGTTGTTGTCTCCTCCGAAAATTTGACAAATGATTTTCCACTAACCTCTTCTAACATAGTGTGAATTTCTTCATCATTGTCATGCTCTTCATCTTCATTGTAAATCACTTCATCGTTATAACTCTTTTGTGATTGTTCCCCATGGTATATCCATTACACGTAGCTTCCCATAATTTCCTTTATAAATAGGTGGTCATACACTACTTCTTGTGTCTGAAAAAATACATTTAAACAATCTTGACACGAGCATCGAACTTTAGAATTTCGATCAAAGTGAGACTGAACAAGTTGCATAAAAGATTGGACACCCTCAACATATATTTTAGAGAACTTTGCTTCATGCATCCAGCCTCTATCCATGATCAACTGCACAAACACGTCACTTATCAGATAAATATTATAGAAGAAGCACATACACGATTTTTAAAAATAAAATAACTACGAAAAAAAACATTCCATCAATGATAAAATACTAGTAGAAATTAGCTTCTAGGTGTTTAACTGTTGATCTTGGAGAAATCTGTCTTTATGGGGAAGGATTAGTAGGAATAAAGTAAACATGAGCAATATGTTTTCATGTTAACATTTTTAATAACAATAAATTTAGGTGGCTATACAACAAGGTGAACAATCTGAATCAGTAGGGAAAACAAGTGAGAGTCCAGAATAGTGTTGCATCATACCTTCTACATATAACTCTTGAAGTTTTTCTACGTTGTTCTTGATAAATTTTGTATCTAGTGTTGCATAGAAGAATGATTCAAAAGGGTAACAAGCATATGTACAGTTCTTTACTCAATCTAAACAACTAACAGAAGAGCAAGCTATTAGGAAAGTTGCTAATGTGTTAAGATTCGAGTTTCAACATTCTTTACTCAAGGATAAGGAAAACTTTTAGTGGGGTGTACTGATACGATTTGAAATTTAATCAAAGTTTTGGCTTCTTAAGAAGTTGTAGAGATGGCTATGAGGGTTATACAACTGTTTTGGTTAGTCAAGGAGTTGCAATTAGTTGATAACATCCAGAGCTTCAAATAGACCGTTATAGTTTCTAATTACTAGTTTTGCTGTTTCATATTTTTTGTAAGTGTAATTTTTTTATTTTCAGTTCAGCCTTCTCACTAAGAAAGGCTATTTGTGTTCACATTTAGCTCATTTGGAGCTTCTCAATGAAAATATCTCTTAGTTATCTTTAGTCTAGTTTAGTTCTTCCTTAGAATTTCTTCTCTGATTCTCACATTGTATCATAAGACAGATTACTAACAAGCACTTCTCTAATTTTCAAATTGTATCATAAACTAGATTAGTAATGAGCAATGCAAGTAAAGTTATGAAAAAATAGTTTTGCACAATAGAAAGAGAATTTAAATATTACTTAGCAACTATAAAAAAAACTCATGTGTGTTCGATACTATCACTGTTTTCTCCATAGCTTCAGCCGTAGGGAAGCCTATGGTTGTTGATAAAGGAACTAAGTATCAAACTCGGTCAAATGTTGCTCAAGGTAAAGGTAAAGGTGAATTTATTAGCTGATTTCCCAGAAGGAAATAAGTTATCTTGTAGCTATATTAAAACTGGGAAACTCACAATAGTTTGAAAAAAAATTCACTATGACTTTTGCCGAAGTATTGTATTGAATGAAAATTTTAAGAACATTCTCTAGATAATTTTTGTGCTAAGGAAAAGAGAGAATAGAAGACGTGATAACCAAGTGCAAGGTGATGCAAGGGAAACACTTACTAAAAAAGAGGTACTAATGGTTCTAACAATGAAAAAGAGAATTCAAAATAGAATTCTACAACAAAAAAAAGAGGATGTTGTGTCGCAAGCCAATAATTTGGAGCAGCAATCAATTACTCTCGTGGTTGAAAAGAAATGTGTCATGGCTGGAACTTTAGATGATGATCAAGATGGTGTTCATATTGTTGATCCAGCCATGATTGTATTGCCGAAACTCGATAAATCTGGACAGTAATAATGTGTAACTGAATCTGTGAAAAACAGTGTCGTTGCTGGTCCTAAAGAAGCTGAAGAAGTTATGAAAAATGCAGCTAAGCATGTTATTTTTGTGACGCAATTCTTTGATGAATAAGGAAATAACAACATTGCAGTATTTTAATAAACGATGCACATGTTGGTTTTGATGGAAGTAACTGTGTAGCTGAAGGTACATAGTTTAATGTGCTGCGAGATGAAAATTTTGTCGACACTTGATAGAGAATGAAGCTGGAGAAACGAATGTAGACCAGGTTGTTGGCAAAGATTCCCAGGAAAAATGCACTTCCACAAATATTTCTCCATATGTAACGATAAGCAAGGAATAAATCACTTCGGATCATTCTACACCATCTTTGATTGACGCGAGTAATTCTAAACAAATTTGGAATGAATCAAGTGTTGCTAAAGTGTGGAATTTTAAACAGCTCGAAACAGAATGAAAAAGATTTGAAGCTGCTACTATCGAGAAGGAGCAAAATCTAAATGAGAGACAACTGGCAGCTACTGAGAATATTGTAACAAAAACTGTTTTTAGGCACTTGTGGCTGCTATTTTTTTTTTAAAAAATAAAAAATCTCAAGGCTAGAAAATGTTCAAAGGTGCAATGACAAATAGACCAAGAAAACTAACAGAATTCAAAAAATCACTACTACATAAATGAGAAAGGCAGAAAAGCCATGAACAATAACTAGTATATGATCAATCTGCAGGCTCGTCAACTTCTGGGGTCTCAAGTTCAGTCGTTTTATTTCCTTTCTTAGACTTATAGTACACACTCATGAAGGATTCAATGGCTCTGTACTTTCTTTTGCAGTGCTTGTACAGGCTTCCATCAAACATCCTCCAGAAGTTCTTCTCACTCAGCTCGGGGACAGCGTATTGTGGCTGGAATCCATGGTTTTCAATCAACCAAGTCTCCAACCTACGGACTGCCTGTATACCATCAAAGACCTCACCCCTCAAAATAGGTCCAGGAGCATAGTAGAAACCAACATCGGAGTATATTGAATGTACATCATGGGGTATATTTCAAGAGGTTGAATTAAGTTACTACTACAATTTATACAATCAAAGTAGTAATATTTTACATTTCAATGGCTAACAACGTTCAGCCTCGCAAACAAACACTAAGAAAGAAAACCCACAGTTGCAACCTTTGCTTTATTATTTACTGCTGAAAGTTTAGACCCATTACATGTCCTGCCTCATTAAATTATTTAATAGATTGAGTTTCATCGCGCCCCCACCCTGCCCTATTTTCATCCCTACTTATGGCAAATCAATTCATAAATCAAAACTCAGTATTCTATTGAATATAGAGGAAAAGGACAGCAAAGTTTAAGGAGAGAACTAAATTGAACCAAATGTGAGAGTTACCAGAGAGAATTGATGGCGACAAACCAAGTAGGCGAAGAGAAAAAGGTGCAGCGCTAGGGATGTCAGCTCCGACGGCGTTTCTGAGAGAAAAACAAGAGACCACGCACAATGCCTTAATTAATGAAAGGGGAGGCCTTTTTTCTTTCAGGATTAAAATTATCAGTTTTAATAAGAACCTAATTGTGGCTAATGTTATGTGGAAACAAAATGCTAATCACATTAAAATTTGTTTATTCATTTATGATGTGGACACACAAATAAATTAGGTATTTATAATTCAATTCGATTTATTTTTTAATTTAAAAATAAACTTTAATTACATCCGAATTTTGTTATTTTAGTTGTCACGCCTCGAGCCTACACCCTGGACATGGCCGGCACTCGGAGACCATTGCTGGCCCCAAGTGAACCCTTGGCCTAGTTTAATTAACTCAGCGGAAGACTTAACTCAACAAAATAAACTCTTGTAATAGTTTAAATGATAACATCTTTGCCCAATTGGCAACTTCTGTCTCAAAACAAAGTATCTGCAATTACATAGATGAGAGACTTATAACTATTGTTTGACTGTCTATGAAGCCTCTATAATACTGAGATGGATGTTGAGACAGACCCCACAACATCCTAATAATGAAAGACTAAAAGCGAATAAAAGAGTCCTCCAGAATGCAAGGAAACTCACCACTGACTCTGAGTGTTCAACTGGATCAACGAGGCGCTGAATGCTGATCCTTGTAACTTGCATCTACATCATAAGATGATGCAGGCCAACTGGCATCAGTAAATTGAATGTACGAGTATGCGAGTTGGAATGCTAAACAACAACTTAAGCTTGAAAAGAGTAAGAAGGAACACTTACCTTGGCTCTGTACAACTCATGAATAACTGAACTCAATATAAAGCAATAAGACACATGCAATATATATATAAAGCTTGTAGAACAGTGTAAACAACTTAATTCATTAAAGATAAAGCATTAACAAACTCAACTTTACTTATATATAAAAGTATTATAACTTTTGTGAGAGATTCTCTAACCGACAACCACCACTCTGAGCCTAAGAGATAATACAACATGAACACGTTGCCCAAGGACCATCCTATACCTTGCTGCGATATAGGACCTTACTTAACTTAGTGGATCCACTAGTCTATGCTAAAAGAATCTTAAGCTCATGTCATAATCGTTGAGTAATTCTAACCACCTCCTTTGCCTGAGATTAAGCTCTTTCTGGGTGAACACATATTGAAGACTCTTGTGATCAGTGAATACATCAACATGCACACCATACAAGTAATGACGCCATATCTTCAAAGCAAATACTACAACAACCAACTCTAAGTCATGGGTTGGGTAGTTCTTCTCATGAACTTTCAATTGTCTAGAGGCATAAGCTATGACTTTGCTATTCTGCATCAATAAACAATCCAAACCAACTCTAGATGCATCACAATACACCACAAAACCTTGAGTACCTTTCGGTAAGGTTAAAATTGGGGCAGTAGTCAACCTCTTCTTCAATTCCTGAAAGCTTTTCTCACAAGCTTCAGACCATTGAAATTTAACAGTCTTCTGAGTTAACTTCATCAAAGGAGACGAAATAGACGAGAACCCCTCTACAAACCTTCTATAATAGTCAGCTAAACCCAAGAAACTCCTAATATCAGTTGGAGATGTGGGTCTAGGCCAATTCTACACTGCCTCGATTTTCTGAGTATCAACTATAATCCCATCACCGGAAACTATGTGGCCCAATAACGCTACACACTCAAGCCAAAACTCACATTTTGAGAACGTAGCATATAACTCCTTTTCTTTCAAAGTCTGAAGAAGTATTCTGAGATGGCTAACATGATCCTCTTCATTTCTTGAATAGATTAATATGTCATCAATGAAGACGATAACAAACATATCTAAATAAGGTTTGAATACTATATTCATAAGGTCCATGAACGTTGCTGGTGCATGATTTAGACCGAATGACATGACCAAAAACTCGTAATGACCATAACGTGTCCTGAATGCTGTCTTTGGAATGTCATATTCCCTTACTTTCAACTGATGGTAACCTGATCTGAGGTCAATTTACGAGAAACATGAAGCACCCTGAAGCTGATAAAAAAAATCATCAATCTTCAAAAAAGGATACTTATTCTTGATGGTAGCATTGTTCAACTGACGGTAATCTATACACATCCTAAGGGAACCATCCTTCTTCCTCACAAATAAGACCGGAGCGCCCCAAGGTGAGACACTTGGTTGAATGAAATCCTTATCTAGGAGATCTTTAAACTGCTCTTTCAACTCTTTCAACTCTGCTGGTGCCATTCTATAGGGAGAAATAGAGATATGACGAGTATCTGGAGTGATGTCTATGCCGAAGTCTATTTCTCTCTCAGGAGGGACTCCAGGTAGGCCATTAGGAAAGACTTCTAGAAAATCTTTTACTATAGGAACTGACTGAATGGGAGGTACTTCAACACTTGAGTCATTAACTCGGACTAAGTGATAGATACAACCCTTTGAAACCAACTTTCTCTTCTTAAGGTATGCAATGAAATGACCCTTAGGCACTGCTGAACTACTACTCCACTCAATGACTGGCTCATTAGGAATCTGAAACTTGACAACTCGAGTTCTACAATCTATTGATTCATAACAGGCATGAAGCCAGTCCATACGTAGAATGACATCGAAATCTACCATGTCTAATTCAACTAAATCAACCATGGTGTCTTTGTGATTGATGGAACTGACACAATCACAATAAACTCGCTCAGCTAGAATAGACTCCCTAACATGTGTAGAAAAACAGAAGGGTTCACAGAGTTTCTCAGGGATAACATCAAACTTATTTGCAACATAAGGGGTTACAAAAGATAAACTTGCTCCTGGGTCTAGCAAAGCATAAACATCAAAAGTAAAGACTTTGATCATACCAGTGACAACATCTGGAGAGTTCTCTTGCTCTTGGCGACTCGTGATCGCATAGAGGCGGTTTGCCTCTCCGCCAGTACCGAAAGTAGCTCCTCTATGTGCAGCCTAGTCTGGTGTAGCAACTGATGAAGATTGAGCTCTATTGCCCTGATTGCCACGACCTTGCCTATTCTTAGGGCATTCTTTCAAGAAGTGACCCTTTTGCCCACACTTGAAGCAACATGTCTGGCCATCACGACACTTACCTGAGTGGTTTCTACCACATCTACAACATATAGGAGCCCAATTACCTCCTTGTGCCAGAGTACCTTGAGACTGTGTTGGTCTAGCTCTGAAGTTCTGCGGATTCTGGCCATTATACTCACCTTTGTTTCTGGGTGCAGGTGCACTAGCAGATGATGGTGCAGGTCCCTTTTGTTTTTGAAAGGACGGACGATTCACACTACCCTTCTGCTGCCCAGACTCATTCCCTATCTTCGCTTTCTTATTCCTGAACTCTTCCCTGTCCCTCAGCTTCTCTTCCTCAACCTGCTGCACATAAACCATCAACCTCGAAATGTCCATGTCCCCAATAAGCATTGTTGCTCGGCCCTCTTTGCTTGATAGACGGCCCAACCCAGCAACAAACAAGCTCATTCTACTCCTCATGTCCTTAACCATTTTCGGAGCATATCGGGATAGTCGGGTGAACTACAACCCATATTCATGAACACCCAGAGAATCCTGCTTAAGTGTGAGGAACTCACATACCTTGGCCTCTTTTAGTTCTCAGGGAAAGAAATGCCCCAAGAAAGCCTCTTCAAAACATGCCCAACTCGCAGGTGGTGCTTCATCTGCTCTACCCCTTATCCACCGATCGAACCAGGTCCTAGCAACATTTTTCATCTGATATGAAGCTAGCTCAACTCTCACAGTATCTGTAACATGCATCACATAAAACACCTTTTTCAGTTCCTAAATGAAGTTTTTTGGATCTTCTGCAGTGCTCAAACCAGTGAAACTTGGGGGATTCATCCTCAAGAAGTCACGAATCCTTGAAGTGTCTACCTCTTCCTGTCAAGCTCCTCTCTGCTGCCCAGTTTGGTTGGTCACAACTTGACTGAGCATCCTTATAGCCTCTCTGAACTCAGCATTGGTGACTTCTCCTTGAGGTTGAACTTCTGGTGCATTGGGTAATTCTTGTTCCTCTTCATTCCTCCTAGCTGGATGACCTGTGACTGCTCTTCGTGGAGGCATGGTTATCTAAAAACACGTGCAAGCACGAATTAGAGGGAAACTTTTTAGAGATAAACTCTAACGCATGAAAAGAGTGTGAAAGAAGTGAGATAGTTCCTAAATGTTGCAGCCTCCTAATTATAGATGTGGCGCACTTCACACCGATAACTAGGACTCTACAGACACAACTTCATAGACTCCCAGGACTCTTGAACTCTGTGCTCTGATACCAAGTTTTTCATGCCCCGAGCCTACACCCTGGAAGTGGCCGGCACTCGGAGACCATTGTTGGCCCTAAGTGAACCCTTGTCCTGGTTTACTTAACTCAGTGGAAGACTTAACTTAACAAAATAAACTCATGTAATAGTTTAAATGATAACATCTTAGCCCAATTGGCAACTTTTGTCTCAAAATAAAGTATGTGCAATTACATAGATGAGAGACTCATAACTACCGTCTGACTGTCTATGAAGCCTCTATAATACTGATATGGATGTTGGGACAAACCGCACAACATCCTAATAATGAAAGGCTAAAAGTGAATAAAAGAGTCCTTCGGAATGCAAGGAGACTCACCACTGACTCTGAGTGTTCAACTGGATCAACGAGGCGCTGAATGCTGATCCTGGTTACCTGCATCTGCATCATAAGATGATGCAGGCCAACTGGCATCAGTACATTGAATGTACGAGTATACGAGTTGGAATACTAAACAACAACTTAAGCTTGGAAAGAGTAAGAAGGAACACTTACTTTGGCTCTGTACAACTCATGAATAACTGAACTCAATATAAAGCAATAAGACACATGCAATATATATATATATAAAGCTTGTAAAATAGTGTAAACAACTTAGTTCGTTAAAGATAAAGCAATAACAAATTCAACTTTACTTATATATAAAAGTAATATAACTTTTGTGGGAGATTCTCTAATCGACAACCACCGCTCTGAGCCTAAGTGCTGATAGAACGTTTTACCTCACGTTGCCCAAGGACCATCCTATACCTTGCCGTTATATAGGACCTTACTTAACTTAGTGGATCCACTAGTCTATGCTAAAAGCATCTTAAGGAGTCATCTAAAAAGTACCCATGATAGCTACATGGTTTATGGAGACTTGAGTTAATATGAACTCGCATCCCTCTATCGGTGCTCAATACTACTCCCAAAATATACTTAGCTCATAAGTGTTTTAAACAACTTTCTTTCTTTCATTTGAGATAATTACTCAAAGCTTAGCCCAAAGGCTCTCTTGGAATCAATGTTCCCTTTTCTTGCTCAAATGTGTAAAAACATTTATAAACTCTTAGGAATACTTAGTTCCCTTATAGCTTTTGAGAAATGAACTTAAATCTTTCCTTTTTGCGTAACTTGAAAACTTGAGTCTTAAAACGAAGTTAAAACATTGTTAATGACTTTTGAAATCTTTACTAAACTTTGCTTTGACTTGCTTCTTAACTTCTAGATTTGACTCTTAACTTCTTTGACTTTGATCTTAACTTTCCTTGAATTGGATCATGGATTCAAGGTTCATGATCTCATGTTTATGGATGATTTCATGATGCTTAGATGTACCTTAGAGTGTTGAAATCAACTAGAAAACATAGGTACATCGCTAAGAAACAAGTACGAAAAGATGGGAGAAGAATGGGGTGCACTGGCGTCCTTGGCGCTCTGAGAGGCGTGGGGTGCCAGTCCCCAAACTTCAGAGACCATGTTAGGGCGCGCTGCCTGGCATGGCGCCCCAAGGCCAAAACTTCAGACACTGCTTTGGGGCACATTGGCTGGCGCGGCGCCCCACCCTTTTTACCAAAAAGATTCTGACTTTTCTCCTTCATTTTTCATCTCTAAACCCTCCAATCATCCCTAGTTCTTTCCCCAAAAACTTAGGGTCATTAGTACTCTCAGCTTAGAACAGATCTAACTCGAAGATCCTCCCGGAAACACTAATCAAATCAACAAGAAACTTCAACAACACAACCAATCAAGAACTTAACGATGTCCTTCAAGAACTTCACTTTTTAACATATGAACAACCCAAAATCGCTGAATTGAAACAATTGGTGTGTGTGTGAACTAACCCATCACTAAAAGATCTCACATACCTTAATAGGGATCACCCCCGATGAATTCCACTCCAAACGCTTGACGTTATTGGCGAAATCTTGGCTTTTCTCCCTTTCTTTCTTCTTTTCTCTTTTCTCCATGCCCGAAGCATGAATTTAATTTTACTAATCTGACCAAAAATAAGCTCTTTTACCCCAATAAATCCCTAGAAATGAATTAGGAAATAAATTAGAGAAAAAACTACTTTTCCCTTCCCTAACTCCGGATTGGGACTTTCCTCAATCCAACAACCCAACTTCCGAACGGCATATCTCACTCATATGATGTCGAAATCGCGCAAACTTGGCGGTATTGTAAAGATATCTCCAAGGTCTTTCCAACCATAGAAATAACTACTCCTAAGTCATCTTGATCTAGGAGTTATGGTCGTTTGAAAATGACCAAAACTCAATTTTCTAACTTAGACAAATTTTCCAGATTTTTTCTTATTCTTTCCAAAAATAAGTATTTTCATATTTTAAACTCTTTCTAGTCGTTTCTAGGTGCGATATGTTACATTAGTTTATTTTGGTCTTTTAGATCTTTTTATTACACATAAAATTCAAATTTAGTCAATTCACTTTATTTTGGTCTTTTAAATCCTTTTGAAGATGTCATTAATAAATTTTTTTTTGGTTGTTGCTATTTTTTTCTATTTTGTGAATACTAAATATTCCCATTATTATAATGTCAATTTAGAGTACATTATAAACTCAAAATTGATACTAGCTTTATTATTTTGGCAAGTCAAATGTTTTTTTCATACTAGTTCTCAGACATGTGCATTGTACGTGTATTTTATGCTAATTAGTACAATTTTTTAAAAAGTAATAGAGAAGGGAATAAAGAGATTGACCAAATGCGAGAATTCCAAAAAAATGACCAAACAAAATAAGTCAGATAACATAAAACAAAGTCTCAAGATTGAAAACGCAAGCAATGAACAAAAGAGAACAAAAACTATTAAGAGCAGAACAAAGGTAAAAGAAATTAATATAAAAGGAATATACCTTTGTTGAGAAAGTGCTAAGAATACACCAAATATTGAGTATTTTTTTAAAAAAAATAAAGCATTTAATAATTTGACAATAGCCCAAGGTAATTGAGCTTCCTAAATCAAAGTGATCAGATGAAGCCAAAAAGATCATTGATCCCAACTATTGTAACTTTCACCACATTTTCCGTTACCCCAGTCCACATAAAAAAAGCATTTTAAAGAGAAAAAATCATGGCGTTAGTGATGGATGAAAATATTGTCATTGATGTTCGAGAGATGATTGATGTAATTCATGCTAGTGTCAAAGTTAACAAGAAATTGACAACATCATAAGCTCTATGATATAGGCTCTCTGTTGCATCACCAAAGATTGAAGAAAGAACCATCATGCTACAATTTGAAAGTTTTGAACAATTTAAAATTCCCACCTTGCTGAAGAAACATCAAACTTGTTAAAGGTAGATGACGTCCCTTAAAACATCAAACATATTTAATCCAAAATTCTAAATTTAATTTTGAATATAGATGGATGGTAACCTATTAGAATCCTTGCAACTAAACTAAACGGTCATGAAAAGTACTTGAGAAGCAAGATAATAGTTAACTTAATTAACCAATTCCCACAAACTTAATCCTATTGTAATTAAATTTGTACGTAGTTATACAATTTCCTATTTGTTTGGTTAAATTGCTATACATTAGCTACGAACAAACTTGTCGTCACAACTAATATAATATATAATTTTACTTGAATTGCATACCATACTAGTGATTACATTATACCTTACTTATTCTACGTTACGTTGTTTTCATATGGAAACATTTATTTATAACTATTGATCACAGTTGATTGACCTGAACTCATCAAAATACTACCCTTTTAAGGCATTTTGAATAATAGTTTCATGATGAAAAGTACTCCCATTTTGTGTTAACACCCAATTTGGCGTGATCGCGTAGTTACTTTAATATTCATTTTGTCTTTACTTATATATCCTATTTTATTCTTCACCCTAACTTTTTATAGAAGCTCTACCCCGTACACTATTTTTCTTGTAGGGTTATCATTCCAATTGTTGATATGTGACATTATGTAACGACGAAAAATAATACAATCCAAATGTTGTATTCATTAAAATAATACAATACGATACATATCATACATAATGAAACAATACGTAACAAACGTCAATTAAATAATATACAAAACCGCAGCAACAACTAAATCAAAAACAATTATTAAAGAACACATTCCAAAATCAGAAGTTAGAACACTAATTGCCAAAATCAAAATAAATTACTATTATACGAAAAACTCATAAAAGGAGATACACACAGAAAACATTAGTAAGTAGTGAACTTCTCCCACATTTTAAAGCCCAAATGGCTTGAAACCTTATTTAGTTGAGAAACAAATGGTCTTGCCCAAACCCGGACCAGGCCCAAACAAATGTATGATATCTAATTAGGAAAGTAAGTCATTTCTTTTTCTAAACAGAAACACCAAAAATCTGATAGATCGATGTATGGAAGCTTCTTTGAGTCTCTCATCTTCTCCTCCTTGAAGCTCCCAGCTAATCTACTGATAATGCTCATTGAGCTCTCTCCGATGAGCCACTGTCTCTACTTCCTCCGATGATCTTTCAATTTCTTCATGCAGCTAAGCTTCTTGCTTTACAGATGTGCTCAATGTTACAGGTATGATATCCACTTCCTTCATCTATTATGATCTATACTTTTGTATTGTTTCATTCACAGCTTAGTGTTGGATATTGTAAATTCAATCAGATCTATTTCATACTTCAAATTAGTGTTGTGCTAATTGTTTGTACAAATTTTAGCTAAACAACACAAAGATTGATGTGCACTCAAATAAACAAACAAGAGTATTATCATTCTTAGGCGACCTTTTTTTTTCTCTAAAAATGGCTTTTAATTTTTTATCTTATTTCAAAAGTTCATTTTCGAGTTTTGACACTATGTACGAGTTAAGCTCATTTTGAAATTGATTTATCTGGATGCTTAGTTATGGACATTTATACCCTTCTGAAATATATTAAAATAATTATTAATGTTAATAATATACAAAACTCAAGTTGGTCGAGCACTTCTCCACTTCCTAAGTTTCAAGGTTAATGGGTTAATTCGAGGCACAACTTCCTTCACTTCTTCAAATTTGCCCACCAAAGAAAGTACAGAAAGCCAAAAAATGGAGAAAGAAACTGTCTTTTGGCGCTTAAGTTTTTTAGGTTTTTGGCTCCAAAAGAATTTCAGAATAACCACTATATATTTGAGAAGTTTCATTGTAAAATGAAAGAATATCTGAACCTCGACAAGAAGACCAGGTATGTTTTAGTCTTCCCACTTTATGTTTGAAGAAAATTAAATAGATCGTTATGTGCAGTAATCATATATTGAATGATCTGTTCATTGATTATATGTGGCACCTTCATTGACCTTGCTTTATTTTTGTCTCATAAGATCATTTAGAAGAATACTCAAATTTACTGTGTAGATTAAAGTTTTAAGTGGTGTTAATATTTACAATTGGTGCATGACACACACTTGTGAAGTATAACACTATTCAAGCTTCTATTTAAACAACTTCTCATTCGTTTTGTTGTATATTGATGTTTTCCCCTCGGATTTCTAGGGAAGACCGGATGGATTGTGAAAACAAGTATTTAAAGTCTGTCACATTATGCTTTTGCAACTTGACACTTAGAATTATGATAGGGTAATGGAACTTTCTATCAAGATGAACCAAACCAAAATATTTATAGATGAATATTATGTAGGGCAATTTGTTCTTGGTTAAGAAACAATTTTATTAACACCAAAGTGGGAACTACAAAATAAAATAGTACTAACCCCTGTTTCTCATAAGTTTCAGTTGACAAAAAATAATAATACAATATGAAGTATCAACTTCACTTTTGTCTATCTATTACAAGTGATGTCAATACTATCCTACTACATTTTAGCTAATCAATTTGGTATAACATTTGAGCTCCAATCCTTCCAGTTCTTGTGGCTTCTTTTGGTGCTAACCTCGAGGTATATGGTTGAGCACACCTAGAACATACTACCATGACTTCAGGAACCTCCCCCTTATGGACAACTATTTCTCTTGCTACCCTAGTCTCCTGATAGTGAGTGGCCTCCCTGGAATCTTTTCATGTTCTTTTCCCTCCATATTAGTGATACTACCATAGAAAATAGGCAGCCAATGATGGTTCACTTTCTTAAGTCTTTTCTTTTTCCATTTTATGCTCAAGTGACCTCTCCCTGCCAGCTTCTAAGCAATCTAGGTTCACCTATCCAGCATAACATTCTGGATCACACCTTCTGAGTAACGGTGCATTCAAAGAAAATGTGGTCAATGGTTTCTTCAGTTGTATCACAGAAAATACAAGGAGAAACAAATATCCCAAATTTCAGCAGTCTTTCTAAAATGCCTAGTCGTTTTTGCTAGGACAACCAAAGACAAAACTTATGTGTCACGATCCAACTCACCGGGCCGTGTGGGTACCTACCCTAACACCTAAGTAGGAGAACCCTCATATCCCAATAATTAAAACATGCAAAAAATTAAAGAAACAGAGATAAGTATAAAAATATGATTTTATAAATACTAACTTTAAACACTCTTTTAGTTAAAACTTGTAAAGTAAATTAACAACTCCCAAGGATCTAGTCTAAACAGGAACAAGAGCTACTAAGAGTAAATTTGAACAAGATAATACACAACTCCGACCATGCGGAAGGAAGAATAGAAGCTGCTGGAGAATTACTTCGTCTTCACCTAATGGAACGTCACCAATCCTGCATCAAGACTATGGCGAAAAACATAGCAAGAGTAGTATCAATACAAAAGACACATACTGGTATGCATTATCGGTCAACCCGATGCCCACCACATAACATAAGAAACCAACTAGTAAGATTCATGAAATAAACCACTCGCTTCTCCACCTTTACCCTCTCTTGAAATACCTTCGATATACAATAGTATTCTTCCTACTGTGACCCTTCTCAATCAACCTACCTACCAGATACTTGATCATAGCCTAACCATTCTACCACATAGATAAATCCCCTAATTACGACCACCAACATTGCAACTAACCATTCACGTCATACCCCTACTTCCTCGTCACATTGCCCAGCCATAGTCACATAATACATTACATCACACTCCCTAAACACTAAACCCAATCTCTTCCCCCAAGATGAAATCCAGCTAAGCATATTTCATCATATATGCTACCTCTACTCCTTGCCATTACAACAAACGAACAACCCTTCCCATCTATTACTCACCTCTTGAACATTTATCCCTTCCACTATACCCAACAGGTTATCTCATTACAACGAACCATCAAATATAAACCAACATACACGTGCCCACTAAGTGCAACATAAGCAACTCAATACAACACTAAACTCACATGCGCATATCAAACATATACGATGTCATCAATATTTACGAACAACGAACAACTTCACATTTTTATATCACATCATTAGTCCTCTCATGGAACCCAAACCCAAACAGTTAGTTATGCCGGAAAGTGGCAACCAATCCAAGTTAGTTATGCCAGAACGTGGCAACCGATCCGAGTTAGTTATGTCGGAACATGGCAACCGATCCCATAGTTATGCCGGAACGTGGAAACTGATCCACGTTAGTAATGTCAGAATGTGGCAACTGATCCATTCAACACATCACAATCACAATCACAATCACAAATATATCTTCAAGATCATACATTTAAGTCAGGATTTCATGGAAATCATAGTTCACCCATCTCGTTTACAATAAGTGTGATCCACAATGCAAAATTCATATACAAACATTAGCTTTACCATACTTAGCCGTAGTTCATCATCTAAGGCTTCTTTCTAGGGTTTAGTCACAATTCATCACAAATCCTCAATTCAATCTCTCCAATTTATGATATAGCATACATTCATAAATCTAGTTTCATTCATGATTTCATAGTCTTATTCTTGAAGAAATTGTATCCATAATAACAATTCTAGAGTCCCTAACAATTTATCAATTCCTCTCCTCAAGGCATAAACCCACATACTTTGATTTCTAGGGATTACTCAAGGAATTTACTTGGTGTACGAAGGTCTACACATAACCCTACCATTGATTTCCATATATTACGTAGTAAGAACATATTTATAACTACTCAATTCATAAAAACCTAACCTACTTGGGTGCTAAGGAGTTGCACGGAGCTTTGACTTGATTTGGGTTTCCCGGGTTTCGTGACGGTCAATTTGGCCAAGAATCCGCAAGATCTCACCATCCTCATGCTAGAAATCTCCTTCTCCTTCCTTCCTAAGCTTAGAGAAGCTTTTCTGAGGTTTCTAGGGTGTTTTACGATTTATTTAGGTATTTTAGGAAGAAAGAGAAAATAGGATTTCTCGTAATTTGCGTTCTGCCTCGCCTATCCCACCTTGGCACCTACTTACCCTGCCCTGGCACAACCTCCCTAGCAGCATCTGTCCTGCTGTGGCGGGGCAATGGCCCAGATTTTCCCATATTATTGTTTATCCTAAATAACGACGGTTTGAGTAGTTACAATAGATACCAATTTACCCCTCGTTCATCCCCGAACGACTAGTGCACGGATCACTGCGCACACTACCACGTATTACTTTCGGATTAACAACTTAGTCTATCGCCAAGTCACGGATGGGGATGGTTTTAATTTAACAAGCATGATTCACAACATGTTCTATATTTTAAGAGACCGGTTTGGGATATGACGTAATGTTTGAGACCAGAAATTGGCGTCCCGAATTACACAGCCTGACCCCGCCAGGGCGGCAGACCTCCCGCTAAGGCGGGGCCGCTGTGGCGAGAGATCTCCTGCTAAAGCGGGATGTCGGGAACAGTATAGGGGGGCATGAAATTCTCCCCATTTCTTCCTATTCTTTCAAAAATTCGCCCCCAAATCCTCTCAACTCACTTCGTCCGAACGTGTAACTCAAGGTAAATTTTCGTTTCCCACGCTCTTTACTTCAATATTTGATTAACAACCAATGCATGCTATTGTCTAATTGTTTAAAACTAATTCTGGTTAGTTATTCAAAAATAAACTAGGTTGCTTGATTTGTTGGAAAAATGAAGCATAGTCACTTCCTTTACGTCTCCAACGTTCCCACAATGTCCTGGGCGCAAGGATTTCGTAAAAATATGCTTAAACCAATACAAACATGGGTGGGGGAAGTTGAAGGGTCTCTTGGTGTAAAACTCTGATTTAGGCCTCTTTTAGGAGTTATTTTCATGAAATACTTACTTATTTATGTTCTAGGGTAGTTAAATAACTCTGATCTGCTAAAATTCAGTCAAAACTGAGGGCTTTAGAACGAAAAGGCGCCATTGTTGCGCCTGGTGTTTGTCCCAGATGAAGGCCGCTCTGGCGGCCTTTATCTCGCTATGGCGGCCTTCATAACCCCACGAAGGCGGGATTATGGCCGCTATGGCGGAATATGCCAGGCAGTGGCCTTACCCTTAACACCAAAAATTCTCTTTTCTCAATTCTTTATTCTTAGCCTTAACCCGACTATACTATCGCGTTCTAACTTATCTTCAACTTATTGCAGGCTTCTAAATGGCACGACAAAACGATGAACACTTACCTTTCATCCGATTTCACGATGGTGCAAGTCAGGAAAGACATTATGACCACCATAACACGGGGTTCTGTTGTGAGAGGGGTTTTGTGCTACACAGGTTAGGGGAGAAGGACTCTGCCTTTTATGCTCGTCTGGTAGAGTTCGGGTGGGTCCCGCTGACTGAGGCTTCCCCAGATGCACGCTCCACTTGGGTGAGGGAATTCTACGCCATCCAGCCTATTGTGTGATGGGACGACTCTCACCCCGTCATCCATATCACAGGAGTTGACATTCCTATGAATGCCACTGCTATCAATGAGGCCCTAGAAGTACCGGAGGTCCCGAACCATGAATACGAGGCCAGAATAAGGGAGATGGATCTAGAGTGGCTGAGAGACACTCTTGTTGAACCTACGCATTGGGATCAGGTTTATTAGGCTGTTACTGAGGGTATTACTAGCACGAATTGGTCATCCGATGCTAAGAGGTGGCTACACTTAGTGACTAGGAGGATCCGCCCATCGGGAAACTGCACCGACGTGACCTTTCCCCAGGACTTGGTGGTGGCGTGCGCCATAAAGGGTATCCAGCTAAATACGGGGGCGCAAATCATCTCAGAATGGAAGATGTTTTATCGGGGCAACAAAAAAACGTTCTTTCTCCTCGGTCTTATCACTGCCCTGTGCAAGAGGGCGGGAGTGCCACTATTTGATGTTGACGAGGTATTTCCTATGGATCCCCCCATCACCCTCTTTTGGTTAGGACACATTCTACTTCTAGGAGCAAAAGGAGGAGGACTAGCAGGACTAGCCACAGTAAGGCATCTGATAATTCAGACGACGAGGCATGGGTTGAGGAGGATCTGGCAACAGTTCGGGATAGATTGGGGAGTACTTATGCTGACTTCACTTCGGCCATACCCAGCACTGCCTTGGAGGTTGAGATGCTCCGCCACCAGTTGCGTCAGGAGATGAGGAAGAATCTTCAGAGGGATCGTCTGCTAGTCCGGATTTGGAAAATCGTGAGGACCATATTCACCTGCGTTGCTCCTGGTTATGAGCTCCCCCGTGTCGAGAAAGGGGATTTTCAGTATTTCACTTTCATGGATGAGGCAAGTACTGGCCTAGTACCTTCGGAGGATCTGGACTCACATGTGGACACTACCCAGTCCGAGGGTTCTTGATTGGATTGTTATTTTTCTTCCTTTGGCTTGTAAATTTAGACAATCTATTTTTGTATTTCGATTCTCTATGTTTTTTGTAGCACATGGATGCTTGATTTCCTACATTTTTGTAGTAAACGGTGAATTTCTAAGTTTTTTCTCTATTCTCTATTTTGCTGAACACCGGATAATTGCAGAGATTTGTTCGGATTCCAATTGGGGACGATAATTGAAGTTAGGGAAAACATGGGAGGCTGGGTTGAGGTTCTGCCTCACCCTGTCCCACTCTGGCGGGAAAATCTCGCTCTGGCGGCCTAGCTATGACGGGAATAATCCCTCCCCAGCGGCTCACACGAGACCAGAACCCAGGCCAATAATTTATCGGTTCTTTTCGCCCTTCTAAAATTTCCCCAAGACCCCCAGCTTACCCAACAATTATAGGAGGCTTCTGCGAGCTAGGAGAAATCCTTCACTACTCCAAATCAAACACACGGTACACGAACTAATTTTATTTTTGATAATTCAGCACCACAATCCATACATCTACAGGATGAACCCCGATATTTACACCTCGCAATAATTCAAACCAATTGCCAACATATTGCACATATCAAGTTATAGTCATCCATTTTTAGTACACGCCGTCATATTATCATATTCAAGCAATTACCACTTCATATTTGCAATTAGATTAAACAACAAGAATTACTCACTCACGCTTATTTCAAGCAACAAAGAGCACGCATTCACTATTTCCAAAATACAATGCAAAGATAAATTCAATTTATTAGCTAGTTCGTTCCATAGATGACCATTACTAGTCATCCATGCCCTTTATAGCCCCTAAGTCTATATACCAATTGGAACCTTCTCAGTTCCAATTTCCTTGCTTGTATTCGTTCAGTCGTTACGATGATGTTTGGTTCACTTTGTTGAGATACCAATTGGAATCGGGAGATATCAATTGGACTTAACTCATACCACAAGCAACACTCACACAAAAGGAGAGAATAAGTGGAACAACTTCCTAGAATGCTTCCTAGCTTCCTAAAGATTAGATATGGACGTCAACACACTAATCTGTAGGAGTCTAGTCCACATTTTGATCTTGTACTGGGAAACCGGTAACCTAGGCTCTGATACCAATTTGTCACGACCCAACCCACTAGGCCATGCGGGCACCTACCCTAACACCTAAGTAGAAGAACCCTCATATCCCAATAATTAAAACATGCGGAAAATTAAAGAAACGGAGATAAGTATAAAAATATGATTTTATAAATACTAACTTTAAACACTCTTTTAGTTAAAACTTGTAAAGTAAATTAACAACTCCCAAGGATATAGTCTAAATAGGTAAAAGAGTTATGAAGAGTAAATTTGAACAAGATAAATAAAAGACACATCTCCCACCATGTGGAAGGAATAATAGAAGTTACTGGAGAATTACTTCGTCTTCACCTAATGGAACGTCACCAATCCTGCATCTAGACGATGTCGAAAGACATAGCAAGAGTAGTATCAGTACAAAACACACGTACTGATAGGCATCATCGGTCAACCCAACACCCACCACATAACATAAGAAACCAACTAGTAAGATTCATCAAATAAATCACTCGCTTCTCCACCTTTACCCTCTCTTGAAATACCTTCGATATACACTAGTTTTCTACCTACTGTCACCCTTCTCAATCAACCTACCTACCAGATACTTGATCATAGCCTAACCATTCTACCACATAGAGAAATCCCCCAATTATAACCACCAACATTGCAACTAACCGTTCACATTATACCCTTACTTCCTCGTCACAGTACCCAGCCGACCATAGTCACATAATACATTACATCACGCACCCTTAACACTAAAACCCAATCTCATCTTGTCACCCCCCGAGCTACCCCCGAGACGTGGACACGAGGACGACAAGTGATCCCAAGCTAACCCTGCTGGTATGATCATGAGCATACTAAAGATAAACTGAATAATAAAAATTGTATGAAAGCTATCATCATAAATAAAATGAAAAGATGGGGAATACCCATATACTATAACTGAGATATATGGAAACTGATGAGTTTAATACAAAGAGGATATTAACTCAATTCTAAGTTGAATCTAACTATGCCTGAAATAAACCTCTAAACTGACTAGAAAGGTTGGGACATCCCCCAACTAGATCTAGCATAACTGAAACTAAAGGACTAAAAGAACAAAATTGATAAACATTTCACCAGTCCTCGAAGAATGAGGACTCACCACTGATGCTGCTAAACTAATGATCGAGAACCGATCTAAGCGTGATCTTGATGCTGAGAACCTAAACATACACACGAGAAGATGTAGCGCAGAACATGCGTCAGTACTCGAAAGGTACTAAGCAAGCAGGATAGAATAAAGCTGAATTAACATATAACTGAACAACGCAAATAAGCAATGATATAATTTGAACATGATATAAATACTGAATAATGTGCTAATTGAATGCAATGACCAATGCTGAGACTGAATATTGAATATATTGATACATGGTTAATGCAATAGAATCTGACTCAACTGTGGGAGCTACTAATAACCGATAATAAAACAACATGAGCTAAATGTGGAGTCCGATGTATACGCCCCATTTAGAGGACTCATTATACCCTGCCAGAGGTATAGAGGCGTGTTGGCATGATCACTGAAATAATGCCCACTGAGGGGACTTACAACCTACGTGGCTAGTAGTTCTGGGACTATTGGGTACGCTGAACCCTAGTCCAACTCGATATTATACTACTCCCAATGGATTAAGTAATTAACACATTATGACTGAATTTCTGCAAGTTACTGGATAGCTCAAACTGAGTATGCAACAATTAAACTGATAATGATGCTTTAATAACTGAGGCATCTATAACTGAATAACTGAAATATCTTACCTAGCATGTGTAATTCAAGAACTAAAGAAATATATCTCTAGGGTTCTGGAATTCATGCAATAAACTAAATATTAACATACTAATCTGATTTGAATCATTCTAACAGCTCAGAACCCAATAATTCTAACATTCAAGAAACCCTAGGTCTAGTCATAATAAGGGAATCAAGAAACTGACTGAAAACTAGGGACCTAATGGGTGAAAGAACCCACTAGTGAAATCCCACATACCTGGTGATGAATTCCATGGAGAATTCTTTAAATTTTGGGGCTGGAACTGATGGAACCTTGTTGCGTTCTTGAACTAGGGTTCTTGACTTCTCTTCTCCACTTACGCTATAATTTTTCTAAGTTTTGCTTAATGATCTAACTTAGGTAAGTTCTAGTTATGTTTCTAGGCTTAAATTGACTAAAACCTCATAATTTCGGGTCTAAACGACGTAGCTTAGGGGTCCAACAAAATAGGAAAAGACCAAAGACCCCTGACTTAACTGCTATTGGAGTGACCGACGGATAGGACTTACGGGTCGTAGGTCAACCTATGGTCCGTAAGTCAACCTACATTCCGTAGATTAGGGTCGTAGGTCAAGTCTGCCCGATAGGGCTTCCCTAAAACTAGCATAACATTTTACTCGGAGGATGGATTGTAGCAAACTCGGTGGCGTTGTAAAGATGATTCAATTATCTATCATATCATAGGTCATGGGACACATAATTCCTTCTGTACTGGGAGTTATGACCATTTGAAGTTGACCTAATTAGCAATTTCTCCCTAATTGACTGTTGGCCTTCACCAACGATCAGACCTACGCACCGTGGATCGAACGATGGTCTGTGTTGTTCGGCCGTCGTTTGGGTCAGAGGCTGGGTAAATGGGACCTCAATCCACGGACACAGACCACGGACTGTGGTCTGGCCTACGGACCGTGGGTCGAGACTTAGCCGATTTTTTGAGCTGGGTTTGGGGAGGGGTTGCAGTGATGAACCACAGACCACCAGCACGGGGGGTGGTTTGACCTACGATCCGTGGGTGGCAGCTGTGGGTTGCACCTGCAATTTCTCAAATTATGCATTTTTGGTCTGTTATGGATACGTGGTGTTACATTATCTTTCCCTTGGGACCATTCATTCTCGAATGAAGACTAAACTAGCTGAGTATAGAGGGAAGAAGCTGCAATCCCTACCACGAAGTACTAGAAACTGATTTCTGATTGAACTGAATTCCAAGAACATGCAAATACGCTGAAAATGCAAGGCTGGCTGAAGGAACAAAATACTAAGACTGAATTATGGCATGAATGACTGAAAAACTGAATAGGAACTATTACCTCAAGCTGGAATGAAATCGAAAGGAAAGAGGTGAGGATACTTGGACTTCATGGCTGCTTCTGCTTCCCAAGTAGCACTCTCTACAGACTGACTCCTTCACAAAACCTTGACTGAAGTGACTTCTTTGTTTCTCAACCTTCTAACCTAATGATCGAGAATCTCAACTGGTACATCTTCATACGAGAGACTATCTTTCACAGCCACACTCTCTAATGGCACTACGGATACTGGATCACCCACACACTTCTTCAATAGTGAAATGTGGAAGATTGGATGCACTGTTGCAAAATCTGTTGGCAACTCTAACTCATAAGCCACTTTACCAATCCTTTTCAAGATCCGGTAAGGGCCTATATCTGGGACTGAGCTTCCCTTTCTTGCCAAACCTCATCACCCCCTTCATAGGTGACACCTTCAGGAAAACCCAATCATCAACTTGGAACTCTAGTTCCCTTCTCCTTACATCTGCGTAAAACTTATGGCGACTCTAGGCTGTCTTAAGTCTATCTCTGCTGATTTGCAGTTTCTCCATAGCATAATGGACTGAATATGGCCCTATCAAGGCTACTTCACCTACTTCAAACCAGCCCACATGAGATCTACATGTAAGCCCATACAATGCATCATAAGGGGCCATCTGAATGCTGGAATGGTAACTATTATTGCAGGAGAACTCTATAAGAGAAAGGTGATCATCCCAACTACCCTTGAAGTCGATCACACAAGCTCTCAACATGTCCTCTAAGGTCTGAATGGTACACTTTGCCTGCCCATCCGTCTGTGGATGAAATGTTGTGCTAAGGTTAACCTGAGTACCAAGACCCTTCTGAAATGACTTCCAAAAATGAGAGGTAAACTGAGGACCTATATCTGAGATGATAGACAAAGGAACCCCATGAAACCTCACAATCTCATTAATGTAAAGCTTGGCATAATCCTCCGCTGAATCTGTAGTCTTGACCGCCAAAAAGTGAGAAGACTTAGTAACTCTATCAACAATCACCCAAATATAGTCATGATGCGAGTACAAGGTAAACCTGTGATGAAGTCCATGTTGATCACTTCCCACTTCCAAGTAGTAATGTCAATCTCTTGAGTCATACCTCCTAGTTTTTGATGTTCTACCTTGACTTGCTGGCAATTGGGGAACTTAGCCACAAAATCTGTTATATCTCTTTCCATACCATTCCACCAATAGACTTCCCGCAAATCGTGATACATCTTAGTGGCACCTGGATGAATAGAATATCTAGAGTTATGGGCATCTGCAAGAATATGTTGTCACAACTCGCCCACATTAGGAACACATAATTGACCCTAGTAGCGAAGCACACCATCTCCCCCTTGGGAGAAAACCTCAACTCTGTGTTGGTGGACTGCACCCTTGAGTTCAAGTAATATCGGATCGATGTCTTGCTTTCCTTAACTTCCACTACCAAAGAAGATTCTGCCCCATTTTGAACTGATACACCACCATCTGATATGCTCATAAGACGAACTCCTAGGCGAGCAAGTCTATGAACATTCTTTGCTAGCTCTCTTCTTTCTTCCTCAACATGTGCTACACTACCCATGGATAATCCGCTAAGAGCATCTGCTACTATATTCGCATTACCCGGATGGTAATGCACGCTCATATCATAATTTTTGAGGAACTCAAGCCACCTTCTCTGGCGAAGATTCAACTTTTTCTAGGTGAATACATACTGGAGGATCTTATGGTCTGTGAACACATCTACATGAACACTATGAAAGTAGTGTCTCCAAATCATAAGTGCAAACACCACTGCTGCAAGCTCGAGGTCATGAGTCGGATAATTCTTTTCATGTACCTTAAGCTGTCTAGAAGCATAAGCTATAACCTTACCTCACTGCATCAATACACAACCTAGGCTGACCCTCGATGCAATAGAATAGCTCACATAACCATCTGAACCCTCTGGTAGCGTCAAGACAGGAGCTGTAGTCAACCCAGTTTTCAATTCTGCGAAGCTTTTCTCACAATCATCTGTCCATCAAAACTTGATCATCTTCTGAGTCAACCTAGTCAATGGTGAGGCTATGGATGAAAATCCTTCCACGAACCTCATGTAATAACCTGCTACACCTAAGAAACTTCTTATATCTGTAGCAGAGGTAGGTCTGGGCCATTGTTTCACTGCTTCTATCTTCTGGGAATCTAGTCGAATTCTTTTACTAGACACAATAGGCCCAAGGAAGGCAACTGATTGCAACCAAAACTCGCACCTGTTAAATTTTGCAAATAACTGGCGATCTTTGAGAGTTTGCAGAACAACTCTCAAATGACTCGCATGTTCTTCCTCATTCCTAAAGTAAATGAGGATATCATCAATAAAGACGATAACAAACAAGTCCAAGTACTGCTTGAACACTCTATTCATCAAATCCATGAAATTTGTAGGAGCATTGGTTAGTCCAAATGACATGACTACAAATTCATAATGACCATACCGAGTTCTAAAGGCTGTCTTTGGAATGTCACTATCTCTAACTTTAAGCTGATGATAACCCGATCTGAGGTCTATCTTTGAGAAATGACTAGAACCCTGAAGTTCGTCAAACAAGTCATCAATCCTGGGGATGGGATACTTATTATTGATTGTGACCTTGTTCAACTACCTATAGTCAATGCACATTCTCAGAGAACCATCTTTCTTCTTTACGAACAAAACTAGTGCACCCCATGGCGAAATATTAGGTCTAATGAAGCCCTTATCTAGAAGGTCTTTCAACTACTCTTTCAATTCTTTAAGCTCAGTTGGAGCCATTATGTAAGGAGGAATAGAGATAGGCTGGGTATCTGGAAGGAGATCAATTCCAAAGTCAATTTCCCTATTGGGAATAACTCCGGAAAGATCTTATTGAAACACTTCTCGAAACTCATTAACCACTGGAACTGACTCAAGAGTTGGGGTTTCAGAGCTTGAATCCTTAACCTGAACTAGATGATAAAGATAACCCTTAGAGATCATCTTTCTGGCCTTAAGGTAAGAAATGAATCGACCCATAGGCGCTAAGCTACTACCCTTCCATTCTAAGATTGGTTCATCTAGAAACTGAAAAATGAACAATCCTAGTTCTACAGTCGACTGAGGCGTAACATGAATGTAACCAATCCATGCCTAGAATGAATCGAAGTCTACCATTTCTAACTCTACAAGCTTTGCCGAGGTGACTTTCTGGGAGACTGTGACAGGGCAATTTATGTATACCCGTCTAGCAATAACTGGGTCACCGACTGGAGTAGAGATTGAGAAAGGTTCTGGGAACGTTTCTAGACTAACATTGAATTGGATTGCTATATAAGGAGTCACAAAAGATAAAGTAGCCCTTGAATCTTTCCACTGAGTGTACCATATGTGAGCCACATCCTTAAGCTGGTAGGATGCCAACTTAACCCTACCATTACCAATCACTTGCATCACTCTAATGATTTTCTTGACCTCATCAATGAAGTTTTGGGGATCTTCCCCAACTTGCGATCCTAAGAACTCTGGCGGATTCATCCTAACAAAGTCTCGCACTCTAGCTGCAGCTGACCCAACATTGGCATTTGGCTGAACTAGAATGCGCTGATTGTTCTGGTTGGCCACACTCTAAGCCAACATCTGAATGGCGTTCCTAAATTCTGCATTAGAAATTTCCTGATCTGGGACTGGAGGAGTTGCGTTTGCATTCTTGGCATTCGCATTCCTAGTGTTAGCTCTACGGGGAGGCATGATCTTAAGCGCATAACGACGGATTAGAAAGGAGACCATACCAATGCACGATAAGAATAACAAAGAGAGTGAAGTTTTCGTAAAACACTTTGTAGCCTCCCTCACATTAGATGTGGTGCACTTCACACCCATGAAAAGGACTCTACTTAATGTGACCTTTCAGATATCCTAGGACTCTTAAACCTAGTGCTCTGATACCAAGTTTGTCACCCCTAAGCTACCCTCGAGAGGCGGACACGGGACCTAGGACCACAAGTGATCCCAAGCTAACCCTGCTGGCATGATCATGAGCATACTAAAGATAGACTGAATAATAAAAACAGTGTGGAAGCTATCATCATAAATAAAATGAAAAGATAGGGAATATTCATATACTATAACTGAGATATATGGAAACTGATGAGTTTAATGCAAAGAAGATATTAACTCAATTCTAAGTTGAATCTAACTATGTCTAAAATAAGCCTTTAAACTGACTAGAAATGTTGGGACATCCCCTAACTAGATCTAGCAAACCTGAAACTAAAGGAATAAAAGTACAAAAATGATAAACAAGTCAATCGTCCTCGAAGAATGAGGACTCACCACTGATGTTGCTAAACTGATGATCGAGAACCGATCTAAGCGTGATCTGGATGCAAAGAACCTGAACCTACATCACCAGAAGATATAGCACAGAGTATGCTTTAGTACTTGAAAGGTACTGAGCATGCAGGATAGAATAAAGCTGAAATAACATATAACTGAACAAAGCAAATAAGCAATGATATAAGTTGAACGTGATATAAATACTGAATACTAAGCTAACTGAATGCAATGACCAATGTTGAGACTTAATACTGAATATACTAATACATGGTCAATGCAATATAATCTGACTGAACTGTGGGAGCTACTAATAATCGATAATAAAACCACATGAGTTAAATGTGGAGTCCGATGTATACGCCCCATCGACAGGACCCAATATACCCTACCAGAGGTATAGAGGCATGCTGGCGTGATCACTGAAATGATTCCCATAGAGGGGACTTACAACATACGTAGCTAGTAGTTCTGGGACTATTGGGTACGCCGAACCCTATTTTAACTCGATATTATGCTATTCCCAATGGATTAAGTAATTAACACATTATGACTGAATTTCTGTAAGTTACTGGAGAGCTCAAACTGAACATGCAAATTGAGTAAGCAACAATGAAACTGATATTGATGCATTAATAATTGAGGCATGTATAATTGAATAACTGAAATATCTTACCTAGCATGTGTATTTCAAGAACTAAATAAATGCATAGCTAGGGTTCTGGATTTCATGCATTAAACTAAATATTAACATACTAATCTGATTTGGATCATTCTAACAGCTAAGAACCCAATATTTCTAACATTCAAGAAACCCTAGGTCTAGTCATAATAAGGGAATCAAGAAACTGACTGAAAACTAGGGACCTAATGGGTGAAAGGATCCCACTAGTGAAATCCCACATACCTGGTGACGAATTCCTGGAGAAAATTTTAAATTGTGGGGCTGGAACTGATGGAACCTTGTTGCGTTCTTGAACTAGGGTTCTTGATTTCTCTTCTCCTTTTACGCTATAATTTTTTTAAGTTTTGATTAAAATGATCTAACTTAGGTAAGTTCTAGTTATGTTTCTAGGCTTAAACTGACTAAAACTTCATAATTTATGGTCTAAACGACTTAGCTTAGGGGTCCAACGAAATAGGAAAAGACCAAAAGACCCATGACTTAACTGTTGTCGGAGTGACCGACGGGCCGTAGGTCAACCTACGGTTCGTAGATTGGGTCATAGGTAAAGTCGGCCTGATAGGGATTCACTAAAATAAGCATAACCTTTTACTCGGAGGTTGGATTTTAGCGAACTGGCGTCAGAAAGAGGATTCAATTATCTATCATATAATAGGTCATTGGACACATAATTCCTTTTGTGCTGGGTGTTATGACCATTTGAAGTTGACCCAATTAGCAATTTCCCGCTAATTGGTTGTTAGCCTTCACCAACGATCAGACCTACGGACCGTGGATCGAACGACGGTCTGTGTTGGTCGGCCGTCGTTTGGATCAGAGGCTGGGTAAATGGGGCCTTGATCCACGGACACAGACCACGGATCGTGGCTCTATCCGTGGGTCGAGACTTAGCCGATTTTTTGAGCTGGGTTTGGGGAGGGGTTGCAGTGGTGACCCATAGACCACCAGTACGGGCCGTGGTCTGACCTATGGTCCGTGGGTGGAAACCGTGGGTTACACCTACAACTTCTCAAAATCTGCATTTTTGGTCTGTTTCGGATATGGGGTGTTACACTTTGCCCCAATGTGAAATCCACCTAAGCATATTTCATCACACACGGTATCTCTACTACTTGCCATTACAACACGCGAACAACCCTTACTATCTATTACTCGCCTCTTGAACATTTATCCCTTCCACTATACCCAACAAGTTCGCTCATTACAACGAACCATCAAATATAAACAAACATACACGTGCCCACTAAGTGCAACATAAGCAAATCAATACAACACTAAACTCACATGCGCATATCAAACATATACGATATCATCAATATGTACGAACAACGAACAACTTCACATTTTATATCACATCATAAGTCCTCTCATGGAACCCAAACCCAAATAGTTAGTTATGTCAGAACGTGGCAACCGATCCAACTTAGTTATGCCGGAACGTGGCAACCGATCCAAGTTAGTTGTGCTGGAACGTGGCAACCGATCCCATAGTTATGCCGGAACATGGCAATCGATCCGAGTTAGTTATGCCGGAACGTGGCAACCGATCCATTCAACACATCACAATCACAATCACAAGTATATCTTCAAGATTATACATTTAGGTCATGATTTCATGGAAATCATAGTTCACCCATCTCATTTACAACAAATGTAATCCACAATGCAACATTCATATACAAACATTAATTTGACCATACTTAGCCCTAGTTCTAAGGCTTGTTTCTAGGGTTTAGTCACAATTCAGCATAAATCCTCAATTCAATCGCTCCAATTTATGATCTAGCATACATTCATAAATTTAGTTCCATTCATGATTTCATAGTCTTATTCTTGAACCAATTGTATCCATGATAACAATTCTAGAGTCCCTAGCAATTCATCAATTCCTCTCCTCAAGGCATAAACCCACATACTTTGATTTCTAGTGATTACTCAAGGAATTTGCTTGGTGCACGAAGGTCTACACATAACCCTACCATTGATTTCCATATATTACTTAGTAAGCACAAATTTATAACTACTCAATTTATAAAAACCTAGCCTACCTGGGCTCCAAGGAGTTGCACGGAGTTTTGACTTGATTCGGGTTTTCCGGGCTTCGTGACGATGAATTTGGCCAAGAATCCACAAGATCTCACCATCCTCATGCTAGAAATCTCCTTCTCCTTCCTTCCCAAGCTTAGAGCAGCTTTTCTGAGGTTTCTAGGGTGTTTTACCACTTATTTAGGTATATTAGGAAGGAGGAGAAAATAGCATTTCTTGTAATTTACGTTCTGCCTCGCCTATCCCGCCCTAGCGCCGCCGCCCTAACGGCATCTGGCTTGCTGTGGCGTGGCAATGGCCCAGATTTTCCCGGATTATTGTTTATCCTAAATAACGACGGTTCGGGTCGTTACATTATGTTGAGGATGAACATTGAGATGAACTATGAGGCTTTCCCATGGAACTTTTGGGTGTTATGGAATCATGGCTACATATATTTTCTTGATAAGGAACTTACCCATAAACACCATATTGCCTAGTCTCTTCACTAGGCTTTCTTGCAGATTTGGTAATGACACAACAAACTACCTTGCCTCAATGATTTTTCTTACCATCAATGTAGAATTACTTGGGATATTACACACCTCAATAGAATATGTCTTCATATTGTAATTGTTGAAACCAATAGGCATTTCTTCACGAGGCTCAATATTTATCAGATCCACAACCTTTTCTTAACACTTTAGCTTATATAAGTTTTCTGAAAAGTTTTTTCCATGAAATTTGGACATTTCCTGCATAAATCTATCATTGATATGTTATACTAGTTCTTTAATCCGCTAGTGATGATTCAATAGTTCAATTAATATTTGGACAAGAAGATAAAAAAAACTCGTATTAATAAATAACGTGTGTGAGACTTTCCAGTTTGATAGTTTATGTTCTTTTTAGATTTTTCGTTAGTTGTCAATAGTTGGTGCTTTTGTATAACTATTTTTGTTCAACCAATTGAGTTTATATCTTATGAACATACTAAATTTACATATTGTGTTTTGGTAGAGTTCTGTAAATCAATGGCACCGGGTGGACGTGTATTTAGACAAACTACAATTACAGGGGAAACTCTCAAGATACTCAATCAGTGGATAAATCAAATAACCATACTCATGTTGTCAATACAGGTAATATGTTTTATGATATTGATTACTATTAAATTATTTAGTTATTGGCCAAGTTGGAATCGATAATGCTACCTATTGAAACTTCTATTAGTGTTAAACTTCTAAGAAAAGATATGGACATTAGCTTAGTATCTAAGGATGGCGAGAATGATGTTGGGAAAATGAAGTAGTAGGATAAATGAAATTGATTTTGTTCACTCTAGTGAAAGTTATTCAATATCGGATGATGTGTGAATTTGTGGATTTAACTCATGTAGTTATTTTTACATTTTAAAAGAACTGCTTCATGATATCACTCATAATCACTGTCTTTTCTTAATTAACATGAAAGCCATTGAACATTTGTATGAGCAGTTGTAGTTGACTTTGTTTTGTCAATATACTACATAAGCTACAAAAATTGACTCTAAGAAGTGGAAAATGTTGTCACAGATTTCATGTAATCATTTCTTCATGATAACTTGTATTAGTTAGACTTGTTTTATTTTTGACCAGCTCTCCGTTACTCGTTATGACATAAAAAAAATATAGGTGTTTAAAGGTACTTGTTCTGTCAATATGTATAATTTGAATCTTTTTTCATAATGAATAGGTGTTCTGATTTATACTTTTAGAATTCAATGTCATTTTATGTAATTCATGAAACTTATAATCAACGAATGATTTAAATGATCAAAATAGATGTTATTAGCTCTCCTATATTCTCTTTGTTTCTCGATAAATTTCTTGACCTTGTTGTCTCTTAAGATACAACAAAATAAAGTAAAATTCCCGATGTTTCAGTCTTCATCTTGTGCCTTACTGCCATATGTACTATTTCTTTTTAGATTTTAGGTGGTGTTTTGAACAGACTCTTTCTCATCAGATGATTTCACTAGATTTAAGAAAGGTCGTGGCAAAACTATAGGGAAAGGTCTTGAAAAAATGAAGAAGACTTTGGGAAGGAAGATGAAAATAGAAATTCCACTGGGAAAAGGAAGGCCAACTAAATCAGATCAATCAACAAAACTATCCAATGAGTTAGTGATAATTGCCCGAAATTTTCTATTGCTTCCAAACAAGTGGAAGGAACTCACAAGAGAGGACAAAGATGCAGCACTAATTAGATGTCACTTAAGGATTTTGTACTCTAGTAAATTTATTACATGGTAGTGATTATACTAAGGCCTTTTCGGATACTTCTATTACTCATCCATCTGTTTTTTTGGCAAACTCTTCGATTATGTCTATCTCTGTTGATATCTAGTAGTAGTTCACCATTGATCTCTTTCTCTTTATTCTGTGAGATTCATATTTTCTTTTAACTTTAAAAGAATAAAAATCTTATTACCAATAGTTAATAAACTAGAAAACAAACAACTAGTACATCAGGTCAACTAATTGCTACTAAAACAACAACTAGGGGCATACATTCATCTCTTCAAGCTTCCTTCCTAAACTATTTATTAGGGATCCTCTAAAGAAGATGGAAACTTGTGGTCAGTATTTTCAACCATTAATAAACTAGAAAACAAACAACTAGTACATCAGCTCAACTCATTGCTACGAAAACAACAAGTAGGGGCATACTGATTGCTACTAAAACAAATAACTAGCACATCAGCTCAACTAATTGCTAGTAAAACAACAACCAGGGGTATACATTCATCTCTTCAAGCTTCCTTCCTAAACTATTTCTCAGGGATCCTCTAAAGAAGATAGAAACTTGTGGATCAGTATTTTCTACATGAATGTATGATTATGCTGCCAGTGACATTTTGTAAACTACTACAACAAACTTTTTCCTTTAACTTGTTCCTACTCCAACTTTTCAGCCCATTTAAATGCTTTTCTAGTTACTCCTTGTTAGTGTAAAAGTTTACTACATATGGCTCTAGAGTACTAACATATGAACTGTAATTATTATTATCTTTTGATAAAGTAGGAGATCGTATAAATGATATCAAGAAGATGCTTGTAAATCAGTAGTTTCTAAAGAAGATGGAAATTTGTGGATCGGTATTTTCAACAGAGATCACAAATTTATTCATCTTAATTGCAATATTTTAAGCTTATGCTTCCAACGACATTCTGTAAGCTACATCAGCAGAGCTTTTGCCTTTAGCTTGTGCCTACTCCAACTGTTCATCCCATTTAAATGTTTTTTAAATACTCCTTGTTAGTGTAAAAGCTTACTCGATATGACTCTAGAATACTCACAGATGAACTGTAATTATTATTATATTTTGATAAAGTAAGAGATCATATAAATGATATCAAGAAGATGCTTGTGGATCAGTATTTTCAGCCTGGATCACAAATTTATTCATCTCAATCAAAATATTGTAAACTTATGCTGCCAAGGACATTCTGTAAACTAAAGCAGTAGAGCTTTTGCTTTTAGCTTGTGCCTCCTCCAACTCTTCAGCCCATTTAAATATTTTTCTAGGTTCTCCTTGTTAGTGTAAAAGCTTACTCCATATGGATCTAGAGTACTCACATGTGAACTATAATTATTATTACTTTTTGATAAACTAAGAGATTGTATAAATGATATCAAGAAGATGCAACTTAGATAGTTAAAAAAAACAGTGAGATTGAAGTTAATTATGATGCTAGGAGATGTGATGATTGTTATTTTAATATAACAGGGATTTTGATCATTTTTTTGTGTCTTCAAAACTTATTTGATTTTTTAGGAGAGGTTTGAGATTAATTTGGATGAGCATTATGTGAAAGATAGTTGCAAGGATATCCTGAAAAATAGAAGCAGATAGTGGCGTTACAAGTTAAAACAACTATTTGAAAATGCACACTCCGAGGAAGAAACTCGTAGAATTGAAGTGCCAGAGTTGACCCCTGAAAATTGGAATAGGCTTTGTGACATGTGGATCAATCCACATCGTAAGGTAATTTAGATTCATTTTATTGTCTTTGGTATTAAAGTTACAATATTTCTATTTTTTTGTAGAAACGATGCAACAGAAACAAGGCCAATAGAACTAAGCTTAAATCTAATATTCCATGGGGTCAAAAGAGTTTGTAGCGGCTCGTACTGAAATGGTAAATTATACCCTTTTTATTCTTTTAACTAATAAAAATTTAGTGCTATTTCAATTATTTTATTATTATACAGAGTGGGACTAAACGTGAAGGAGTAGAGCCTGATAGAATCGAGTTTTACAAGCGTACTCATTACACGAGTGAAAAAGGATGGTCTTCTCTAGAGGCTGAGACTCATTATGTAAGAAAATTACTATTTATACCTCATATACACATTGATTTTGTCTGATTAATATTCTTCTGAAGTTGTTTCTTCTCCTTTAAATAGTATTTATATTTTTATGTAGAACAACATGATTGATTTGAAAGATATATATGCTTCGGGAGAACCTTCCATGACTATTGATGAAATTGTGGATACTGTTCTTCGTACAAAGTCGGGATATATAAAAGGCCTTGGTTATGGTCGAAAACCTAATACTACAAGAGCTACACAAAGGAGAATGACAGAGTTACAATACTCCTGCTAGTGCCCAACATGACTTAAAAAATGATTAAATGCAGCTAAAACTGAGGTAGAAAACCAACAGTCTCGGATACTAGACCAGCAATCTCAGATTCAAGACCAACAGTGACAAATAAAAGCATTAAAGTCTTAGTTGGATACTATAGTAGCACGCCAAGAAGACATGTTTAGGAAGATACAACTCTTTGCTCGCTCATCGCCATCAAGGTTAGAAGTAATGCAAACTTATATGATATTTTCTATTTGATTTTTTTTGATAAATATATAACATTTAGTATCTAACTTTGCATATAATATTTTATGATGCAGCGCTCCATCAGAAGGCTGACTTAAGGCGTATTTCTATTTTTATTTTGCTAAATCAAACTTTATGTTTAATAAGTTGTAGTCTATACAAATTCATTATATCATGATGTACAAGTTAATACCTTACCTAAAACAGATCAATATTAAGCATGCCCAATACTTTAAATTTCAGTTTCTTCTAATGTTATTGGAAAAAGAGTAGAAAATGATACAATACATTATAGAGGGAAGCATTGCTAGTAGCTAAAGATTAAGAGGATATTTCCTTCTTAATACAAAATTTTGTAGCTTTTAAGACCATGTGAGTGGGATATCAACATTATAGCATTACAATTGCTATCATTATCAGTCTCTTACTCCTTGCTGCTAGTGTAACTTTTCATTGAGTGATGGTTTGGTATGCTTTTTCTTAATTTTTTATAGCAAAATTTGGTAATATGAGGCAACTAGTTTGATAGTTATTCAAGAAAATGAAGATTGACATGAAGTGGGGGTGTCTCAGTATGTATATGATGCAGCAACTGTAAACAACTCATATTAGGACAACCAATTCCTTGAAACCAAATACTGCAAGTGTCACAATGGTCCCTTATTTTCAAGCCCCCTTGCAGCTTTGGTCTAACCATATTAGATCATTTAACTAGGAAAAACTTGTGTGCTACGGTTACCCTCCAAAGGAAGGTCTTGGAAATTGTTGTTAGAGTTGTTAGTAGTAAAAAAATTCATGTTTAAACTTTAGAGATCTCTTTTTATCCATGATAGTATTCATTAATCTCTTAATTAGAATGTTGTTACTGTTAAAGTTTATATTACTCCTTAGAGTTGTCTTGGAGGTATGTTACTTTGTAAAGGTAAAGTTAATTAGTACATTACTAGATGATGTGGTAGTCAACAACTTGAGGAGAGTAGGAGATCAAACGAAATATAATGTCTATCTTTTTTTTGGTAACAATCTAAACATTACCATTACTAAAACGAAAACATACACCAAAAGAGCCCTTGAGCACAATAGCTTCATCTCAAGCCTCCAACAAGACACAAAACTAGTTACACTTTCAGCCTTTGTAGAAAAACACTACATCTGCAAGCTCTCTTTAATGAACTAAGTATCTCTATTCTATGTAAAGTCTCCCTCTTAATTTGTGTGTGTATCTCAACTGTTTGTATATGTACTCCTTTGAAAAAAATTCATTTATGGGCTCTCCGAGTATGGTAGATCATTGCCCCCCAACGCACAGCTCTCACTTGTTTCTAAAACTGCTTCCATTTCTTCCTTTTAATTTTTAGCATTACTTCCTTCACCTCCCCCAGTTGTAAAGGCAAGCATGTCCATTGTTCAACACCCCTGTTGACCTCAGTGATCCATGGGCATTCACTAAACAATTGTTTGACTGTCTCCAGCTTCTGAGCATCACATAAACAACAATTAACTTCCTCCACTGAGAGGTTCATCTTCATCAGCCTTTCCTTAGTTAGCAGTCTATCTTGGACAGCTAACCATAGAATAAATATATGTTTAGGCTGAGCCACTGCACTCCAAATGCATTTAGCAATATGTGAACTGTGGTGGTGCCCTCTAATATCAATATAGCTCCTTGTGATTGAGTATTCACCTCCCTTAGTCAGCCTGTACCTATCTTGCATATGCCAACGTCGCATTTTTTCTTTCCTGGTGTGAATCTTCCTCTAGTACCAGCTGTTATCTACAGAAGCTTTCTGGTTATGCATGATAGAAGGTGATTCATTTTAATGTTGAATTACAAGTAGTTATAAGCAGATTTACTTAGTAACTTAACTGAGCAAGAGATTAACTAATGAGTTTTGTAGCTTAAATACTTCATATAGTTTGTGAAGAGGTTGGGTCTTAGTCTTAGACTAAAATAGGAAATTTTATTGAAGCAAATGCTTTGCAGGAACATATATAGGGCTGAGTAACTTGATACAAAGAAGTGCAAAAAAAATTGATTGCGTATATCATAATATAACTAGTGTGCCTTGTAAGTAGGATAAACCATGAGGGAAAAGCCTCACTTGTACTGATTGTTAACTAAAACAAAATGAAGTCCATTTGGATAAACTAATGACACAAAAGTAAACATCAACCCCCACCCCATGAGCATAAATCCTATTATTATTATTACTTATTATAGTTTACAATCAATCATATTGGTCTTCGCAGAAAAGTAGCTGTCGTATCTGAAAATGAGACTGAATAGAACTCTTCCCAAATGGAAGAAATTGAATTGTAATACCAGGGACCACTATCCAATAATCTTATAAAACTGCGCATTACAACATATGAAAGACAAATTGTGTTGTATTTTTACTTTTAAACTTAGCATAAATACTTTAAATTAAATCTTAATTTTGTTTTATTTTCTTTTTTCACGGGTATAAAAGGGGAGAATTGAATCAAAATCGATTGCAAGCTGTGTGTCACAACATTATTGCTACTTTGGAAGGAACTTTTAATTATTTGTCTAAGTTTAGGGGTAATATTTAGTATATTTCAGTTAGATTTTCTTGTTATTGGACATATATTACTTTTATTTAAGGAGTTTATAATGAGATATTATCTCAATATAATTTTAGTTGTTTCTAATTATATGATCATGGCTGAATTTTATTATTATCTACCATGTTTTATTGTTTAATTTTTAATTTATGCAACTCTAATTTAATAAATAATACCAATACAAAATAATTAAATGTCATTATCTATTTGTAATTAGTGACAAAATATTTTATCATAAAAAGTAATTTTTAGTAACGACTATATTAAACTTTTCATGACAAATGTTTTCGTCACGAAATAAATTAGTTCATTACAAGTTGACTAAATTTAGTGACAAAAAAAGTATTGTCCTAGTACCTCTTTTTTATTGAATACAAATTATTTTTTTATTTTGTGACTATTGTAATTGTCACTAATCGTGATAATTTATAATGACAATATATATTGTTAGTAAAAATAATACTTTTAGTGACAAAATGATAGATGTAACCACAAAATTATTAAGTTTTTTTTATAACAATAAATTTGTCCCTAATTTATACATTTAAGGACAAAATATTTTTTTGTATATAAAAAGTAGTCATTAGTGACGAAACAACATTTGTTCAACTACGAAATACATATAACTTTAGAGACAATTAATGTTGTCACTAATTGAACTAAATAATTCATGACGACATAATTTTGTCGATTGTAATAACATTTTTAGTGATAAAACATACTATTACCTACAAAAAAAAAATTATACTTTTTATGACAAATACATTTTTCACAAATATTAATGCATTTGGAAACTATTTTTCTTTTTGTAGTTAATATAATACTTTTAGTGACGAAGCACTAAATCATATTTGTATACTTTTAGCGACACAGGTTTAGTGACGACTGATTGACGAAATGTTTTTCGTCACACAAGATTTTAAGTGACGAAATTTGATTTATAAATGACGAAATTATTCGTCCTTGATAATCGAATTTGTTGTAGTGACACATAGTCCGAAAGTTAAAAACTACTAGAAATGAAACTCAAAGTGAAACTCCCGTCCTCGAATAATGAGGACTCACCACAAGCAAGGAGAATAGTTGAATCAAAGCTTGAACCAAATGATAACCACCTTAAGAACCGGACCCTACACTTGGGAAAATGTAGGAAAATATGGGTTAGTACAAAAATGCACTAAGTATGATAGTCATGCATAAAAACCTTGAAAACATGCTAAAAGGGACATTTTAGTTGAATGTATGCCATTTGCTAAGTTAAACCATTATTTTGAAGATAGTGTAAAAACACAAGTCATAAGCAAAAGAGACATCATAATATGACATGGGCTATAAGATGGTAGGAAATAGTCATAACTACTGAGAATAAGAGATATCATCATAGACATAGGCATAATCAATGCAATTTAGTTCAACATAACATAAAAGAAACATTTCTTGAGCCACCTCAAGGCAAGCTTGTGCAATGCATGGATAAGATCCAATAATCCCACCCATGCTAAGCAAGCCACTTTAGGTCCTCATTAATGTTCACCATCTTTTGATCTCATTCTTAGCTTATTTCTCATAGACAAGGGAAAATTAACCTTTAGTCAATCATATCAAGGAAAACAACTCATGGCAACAATCCAAGTTAAACATACATCATTACAAGTAGTCTTCATATCAAATGCACTTGCCATATAGTCATAAGCATAATCATTACATAAATCATGATAACATAAGAGGAACACACCATAACTACTCTCAAAGTACACTTGTGCAATGCATGAATAAGATCTCATACTCTCACCCACACTAAGTAAAGCTTCTTAAGTAGTCATAGTTCATACTAGACTTTACCTTATGGGAATTAGCCTTAACCGACATAGACCATGTGAGCTTAACATGGAATCCGGTGTTGCCCACACCGAAAACGGTTGCTCTACTTGCCTAAGGTAGAACCATTAACTTAGATTTAGGTGGAACCATTAGCTAAATAACCTACGGGGGCACGTAGTTATGGGACAAGGAGATTGTTACTAGATACCGGGCTCAACTCTCGTGAGGGTATCCATCTCAAGAGATTGCTCCTAGAAAATGGCCTCAACTCACGTGAGGGCTTCCATCTAATATCAATATCCACTCGGTGCTAAAAATA
Organism: Solanum raphanifolium; assembly: GCA_036250405.1. Classification (NCBI taxonomy): domain Eukaryota; kingdom Viridiplantae; phylum Streptophyta; class Magnoliopsida; order Solanales; family Solanaceae; genus Solanum; species Solanum raphanifolium. The sequence continues at coordinate 76,669 of JAJOOE010001632.1, forward strand.
ATTCCCACGGAATACTTTACTAAGTCATAACTTGCTTCATGTTTTATGGAAAGATGTACTTGACAATCAATGCAAAAGAGTTCATTAGGATAGCTCTTAGATCAAGCATGAGAATAACCTTTCACCGTCCATGTCTTCATTTAACATTATATTCAATTAGGTGAGAAAACCTTCCAACCTAGAATCATCATTATGTGACAAAACCTTTCCCACCATGTTCATTATGTGTTCATGAGAATAGCCTTTCAATCATCACAACATCATTATCATAATCATGCATAGGTGTGTAAATGAGAATATCCTTTCAACCACACACAACAAAAACATAATCACTTTACTCTCAAAGTATTTTTAAAACACATACATAAATCTCATAATCATACATAATTCTCATATTTTCACCCTTCAAGGATCCAAGATCATATTCAATCAACACATCTAGAATTAATACATTAGACATGGATAATAACATAATTCAAATAATCAATTCACTACATTCACAATTCTATAATATTCTACTTGCATCAATCAATGCCCACACTTTGAGATCCAATTTGGGAAAATAGGGGAATTCATGGATTCTTGGGGAATTCAACATAAAACCATATAAAATCTTCAATTTATCCATAATAAAACATAGTTCAATCATTAAAAATGAATTTGAAAGGAATCCATGAGATTGAAGTCAAACCCTAAATTTTAGGGGAAATCTCTATCTTTGAAATTCAGTTTGGAGGGACTCCGTGGATGAAGACTACCCATGGATGAAGGACTACCATACCTTGGTGTAGAATCCCCATGAAATTGAGAATAAAACCCTAGCTCTTAGAAACCCTGACGAGTCCACGATTTGGACTCATTTAAGGATTTATTTAGATAGATTTAGTGTCCTCAAATGCTTATTTTGTGCCAATAACTGATGTAAAACCCTTTATTTCCAGGTATAAGGATTGATGAACAAAACATGGACACTAATAGGCAAAAAGGAACAAGGTAGCTGAAAGAACAAAGAAAAGAAGGCCTGGTGATCGCCTAATCCATTGGGCGAGTCGCCGAATGGCTATTATCTCACCTAAAATTCTAGTGTACCAAGCCCTGAAGGAAAAATCAAGTCGGCGAGAGCAAGGAGCAGTCGGCGTGTCATCGAGTGGCTCCGCAATGCAGTGTTGGATCGCCCAAAGTTACAGAACTTGAGGATGTTGAAGGCCAAAGCAAAAAGGGTGATGGAAAGGACCAAAGGGCGGATCGCCAAATTGATCGGCGATCCTCAATTACTGCGCCGAATGGTCCTTCGCAGCACATTTTTGGCGACTATAAATACATTTTCAAACATTATGTTTTTAAAAAAATAATTTTATTCTGAACATTCATTAGAGTAATTTTTGAGTTTGAACTATGAGTATTGAGACTTAATTTCCTTAGCTTTGAAGAATTGAAGTTTTCCATTTTTGAGTAATTGGAAGTCGGTCTTTGAGATTCTTTAATTTGTACTTTTTTAAAGACAAAATTAATATTACCTAGTTGATGGAAACATAATTTGGTAACGATTTTTATCTTTTTATCATGTCTAGCTAAAACCCCAATTCTAATGGTGTGATTATGTGATTATGGGTTGATTCAACTGATGGGTATTACTAATTGTTAGTTTAAATGTTGTTTAGAAGTTATTTCAATTATTAATTGTGGTTAAAATTAAAGGATTGTAGTTGCAAATGCAGTCCTACCTTCGTGTTTTTGGCTTGCTCGAGAGGGAGGTTTTAAAACCAAGATTATTGAATTAATGGTCTGTGGGTATTAGGTTGTCATGGGTTCAGCTTGAGAGAGTGAATCCTAAATCCTTTTCCACACATTTAGCCCGAGAGAGTGAATGGACTAAGGCGTAGGTTGTTCTTATTTGCTTGCTTGTTGGTGTTCGAGAGAAACCGACTTGATTCGGGGTAAATTGTTCGAGAGAAAGTTTACCTCCTCTATAGTCTAGCCTATTCACTAATTTACAGCTATTTACTAACAGTTGCAATTACCCATTTGTCTACATTAGTCCACAATCCAATCACATCCCAAGAACCCGTCTCATTATTGTTATTTCATAATATTTGTTGTTGTAGTAGTTGATAATTACATTCTAAACCCCCTGTTATGTGACATTCGTGTCACCCCTGATTTGAATTATGTTTTATTTGATAATGTTTATTTCTATGATTGACTTGAGCATATTCGTACTTTCTTATTGATTCTCAAACATATACCACTCCCTGTGGGATTCGATCCTAACTCATTTAGTTGGGTTATATTACTGACTAACGATTATTGACACTTAGAATTGGATAAAGTGTCCTGATACGTGAAATCAAAATGGCACCCCTGCCGGGGAGTGGTGTTGTTTGAGGATTTTTAGTTAAGTTGAATTTTGTTCTTGATAGTCATAGTTGAAGCTACTTATTTTTAGTTTTGGTTTTTGTGTTGCTTGTTAAGAACAGAAGAAAGGAGCACATCTTATAGCAATGGTGACCAAATAGACCTCTCTACTTTGAGGATGATGATTCTTAGGGATGATATCCTAAGTTTCAAACAATTGGAGGGGGAGTCAATCCATGAGTTTTGGCTGAGATTCAAGGTCCTATTGCAGCAATGCCCAACTCATGAAATTCCGGATAAAATGCTTCTACAAGGGTCTTGGCCCTGAAAATAGAATAGTGGCTGACCAACTCTCATCGTGTTGTTTGATACGACAATCCTATGAAACATCAGCCCAACTCCTTGATTATGTGGCCAAGACCAACAAGGAGACAGAGAAGGACCAATAATTGACCATATTGTTAGGTCAGTTGGATAGCTTTGCCAAAAAGGTCAAGGAACTAGAAGTAATGTACCAAAGAAAAGATAGGTACATTTCCCCTCACGAGCGTTAAAGGATAAGGGAGCATGAGGGTGGACAAATAGAAGAGGTGCTCTTACTAATTCTTCACAAAGTCATAGAACACAACAGAGTGTTGCGAGAGATAAGAGAGAACGTCTTGATGTTGAATCAAATGACAACCTCTCATTCCATGTTCATTCAGCTTCTAGAGTCCCAAATGGACCAGGTGTTGTCTTGCTTCTACCCACAACAAGCTAGTGGGTTGCCTTGTGAAAACGAGTCAAACCCCGTAAATGAAACTTAAGTGGGGACTTGCGTCGTGCCACGACATTAACTAAGGCGCTTCTTGGGAGACAACCCAAGGTTTTATATGCTTTACTTTTTGAGTTTAAAATAATGGTGTGTTGATTGTGCAGGTCAAAGTGTGGAATGTGTTTGAAAATTGCAGGTTGGCGAGCTAAAATTCCAGTCGGCGACTCACTAAAGAGGTCGGCGAGCCCAACTTGGACCACCGTTGGACTCAAGACATTTTGAAATTAGAATCTGTAAAACTCGGCGAGCCCATGAGCAATTTGGCGAATCGCCGACCAAGTCGGCGATCATGACCTATTCCGCCGTTTGGACCCCCACATTAATTGGAGGTCCTCTAAAACTCGGCGAGTTAAGTGCCCACTCGGCGTGTCACCGAGTAGGTTGGCAAGCAAAACTTATGTCATCGAATGAGCGAGAACTGGACGGTTTTTAAAGGCCAATGGTTTAAACATTCAAACTCTTTTACTTTCCCTCACTTTTGAACTTCCCAAACTCACACCCGCACAATATTTTCCATATTTTTACATTTTTATCGCTTTTTAGTAGTCAAGTTTATGTTCGAAGTTGGATTTCTTTGCTGCCTAGATTTTCAACTTGATTATTCAGCTTCTAATGCTGGTTTTCCGAACCCCGAATTTAGTTTTAGCAATTTTTACTATCATGAATTGATCTCTTATCTTACTTATGTGTGCTGGGCCTCTTTGTTGGTAAATGTATATGTGTGTGCCTATTTTAATTCGAATATCTTGCCTGTAATGCCTTTGATGTTAAATTCCCGAATTTCTTGTGCCTTAAAAGTGATTAAAATTGTTGGGTGTGCTTAAATGGTTATAGGGTCTAGTCGGGTGAAGTCTAAGTAACCCGTATTTGTGCCAAATAACGTAATTTGCCTAATGATGGAGCGGTTGACATCATTCTAAGGGAAAAAGTCGTCAAATGGCCAAATTTGGCCAAATTAGGAGAAGTTTGAGTATCCTGGAGGCATTGGTGTAATGGGTCTTAGTTTAATTGTATGGGTACATAGTTTGATTTTGTTTTTGGGGGCTACGGGGTTGAATTTGGAAGTCAGGGTTGAAAGTAGGCACGTTGGGTCGTTTGGCGAGCTGGGTCAAGCTCGCCGAATCAGTTGGCGGTTCACCAAAGTTCCCCTGATCGCCTTTAATTTCATGATTAATCTTGATTTGGGTTCTGTAACTTTCGGTGAGAAGCCTGAGTTCGCCGAGTGTGCACAGCGACTCGCCCAAAGTCCTTCTTGATCGCCCTTTTTGTGCCCCTAACCCCTAAAAATGCACTGTAACTTTCGGCGGGCTAGTCCTTGCTCGCCGAATGCTGTCGGTGATTCACCGAAAGACCCTTCCATCACTGACTTGCCAATTTTTCTGGGAATTTTTTAGCCAATCCTTTCGTGGAGCCCGATCTAGCTCGCCAAAGAGATTTGGCGACTCGCTGACCAGTTTAGCGAGTTTGTCTACAACTTTTTGTTTGTGCATTTGATTGAACTTCTTCTAATTATTTTTTATGTTTTTGCAAACATGGCTAGACGAAAAGTAGCCGGTAGAGACATGCCACCCCGTAAGGGAGCCACGGGTATAGAAATCAACGAGGATGCAACTGCAGCCAATGCTAAGGCCACCAAACTTCCCACAACAGGTGGGAAGGGAAAAGGAAAAGGGAAGGCACTTGCACCTGCGTCACTGGAGGCCAGCTCCGATAGTGTCGGCATCTATGCTACTCACCTCACCACCTCTGAAAGTGAGGGTGAGCACCAGGAGCATCAGGCTATAACTTTTGAGCCTGAGGATGAGCTACTAGCAGCCCAAAAAGCAGAGCTACGTTCAAAGGGGCTGAATGAACCTTCTAGGATCAGGATTCTCCAAGCCACCACTACCTTTTCTGCTCCAGAACAGGCCATGGTTTATGCTCCGGTCGTACAAGGCCCTCTTCCCAAGTCTATGAACAGACTGAAGACTGAGGGGCTGAGGACAATCATTGAAGAGAAGAGGTTGTCCACTGATGGAGTCATCGACAGATATCCAGAGATTATGTGTTGCCTGAAGTTCTACATAATACAGCTCTTCACCAAGCCTCGTGCCATGTACATTCCGAGTTGGGTCAGAGAATTCTACAGTGCTTACAGTGCCTTGATACCACAAGGGAAGAAACCGACAACCAAATTCAAGCGAGTTGGCTATGTGGTTGTCAGAGGTCAGAAGGTGAAATGTGATAGTGATGCTATCAATGCAGTCTTGGGTGTTTTAACACGTATTGATGATGGCTGCCAGCATCTGATCAGGACAAAGACACTGCAAACATGAAGAAGTGGTTGGCTCCGCTAATATCATACGGTACTCCCAAGTGGCTTGAGATTGGAGCACCGATTGAGAAGAAGGATCTAAACATAGCTGTAAGGTTCTGATTTGGGTTCATCAGCAACACTAGCATGCCATCCCAAAATGAGTTGATTCTCTACCATGCCAAGGTAGCCTGTCTGGGTTGCATCATTGATGAGACAAGGATAAATCAAGGGATGATTACGGCACAGAAGATGGTCATGAGGGCCAAGTAGCGCCAGACTTCCCTTCCATTTCTGGTGTTGATCATCAAGTTGTGCAGACGAGCTTGGGTGCCTATAGATGAAAAGAAGGATTGGAAATGATTCCCACATCTTCTACTGAAATCCAGAGGATCGAAGCGGAATACTTGAAAGACGAAGCAAAGAAGAAGAAGGCAACCCCAGTGGACTCTTCCCCGGTTGTGGGTATAGACACATTACCTGCAGAGGCACCTTTGCCTACTCCGGCCACTGGGCCTTCAGGTACTTCTAGTGTTGTCCCTTCTGATACTCCCAGTTCCTCTGCTGTTTCATTGCTTCCAAGATCTGGTACTACTGTTGTTGCTGCCTCCCGGCCCCTACTCACTCAGGTTGCATTACTACGGATGGGGCAGCTAGCCCATTCTGCTGATCGCCATGCCGTCAAGAATTGAGGCCTTCATTCCAGGGATGATTCATACAGCCCTTGTTGATGTTGTCACACCCTTGAGTGCTACCATTGATGCCCTTGTGGCTAGGATAGTGGTGTGCGAGCATGGCCAAGGGGCCACCGAAGAGGTGATAGCTCTAAAGGCCATTATTGTTGCGTTGAGGAGAGATGTGGACCAGCTGAAGTCCACTGACGTGTCTATGATTTTTGGGATGGTCGAGATCCCAGATGTGCTAGTTGAGCCAAATATGCCTCTGTCTACCACCGGAGATAATGTTCGAGTTGAGGAGGTAGCCGATCCTGAGTCCGAGGCGGAGACAGATGAGGAGATGCTTGGGGTTGCTGAGGAGGTTTCTTACGAGGGCCTTACAGAGATTGAAGAGGCCATGATAGATGCAGTCGTGCAGAATTCTTTGGCAGATACGCCTTTGGCTAATCCTAGTGGTGCTGGTGGTACTATTGATGTGACTCTGGGTACTGATGCCCAGGTTATGAGTGTTACACCGAGGACTGATGCCCCGACAGTCGGAGCAACTATTTAGATAGGATTCCTTTTTACCTCCATCTCTGTCTTATTTTTATTGACTTTTGGATATTTTGCTTGCATTTGAGGACAAATATCTTTTGTTTTGTGGTGAGGTGAGGCCCATCTTTTGTGATTATTGTTCTCTTCATATATTGATTGTGTTTTGGAATTGTATTTTGTGGATGCTTGAGCTTGTGGCTCCTTAATTTAATTGTAAATGATTTTTTTACCCGTTTTGAAAATTTTTGTGCCACCTCTTGTTTGTGTTTGAATGCGGTTGTTCTCTTGCAAATTTGAGTATCGGTCTTGATCAATATTGATGACTTAAATAGTGCTCATAATAGAACAAAAATGTATATGCGGGTACGATGAGGCCAAATGAAGTTGCACAGGCAATATGTGAACTTTTTGCATCTCATTGTGACTAGCCGGTTATCAAATTGAGTCTCTTGTGATAAACATTACATACTAGCGAAAGTGTGGAGTCTTGTTTGACATTGGTGTCAATGACTTGTGTGATGAGCTTACCGTGAAACATGTTTGATGACACCTAGAATTTTCCCCATTGGTCTAGTTGACTAAGTGATGCAAGCTCTTGAAATGAAGTTAGGCAATAATTTTAGAGAGTGAAATAATTTGACATTATACCTCTTTTGTGGCCTACCTTGTGAGTGTGTGAACTTCTCTTGAACACCTTTTGATCCTTAGCCTTTCCTTGGAAGAAACTTGATGAAATTGTGACTTTCTTTATCACTTCACCCTTAATCCACGTGAGATGTGGTTTGTGTGAATAGCCAACATAGGCCAAAAGCCTAAGTTGGAGGTGCGGTGAAAAGAGAAGGTAAATCAAGAAGAGCGAAGTCCCCTTTACCCATGGTTTTGAAAAAGATGGAACCCCTTCATATTAAAAAAAAAAAGAGAAAAAGGAAAGAAGAATAAAAAAAATGTTGTGAAAGTGCAAAGAAAATGGGGTGTCCGGTATTCCATGGAAAGTGAATAATGGGGTGACCTATGAGCATAAATGAGAATGATGAGGAGAAGGAAAGGAAGTGTTGTTCATACCACATTTCATGAGGATAGAAGCCACTGAGCCTAAATGACCATACATTTACACTTAGCCCCGTTACAAGCCTTGAAAAGACCTTTTTGATCTTGAGTGAGCTGAAACAAGTTTTGAGTGGAAAATAAGGGAAAACTTATGGGTGAAATCATGCATTATGTTTATCTTTGTGAGTGTGAGTGTGAGTGTTGATTATGATTCCGAAGCTTTAAATTGTTGAACCATTGTATGTGTATATGGAATCATTCTTTATGTAAGGGCATTTGAGCACCTTTGTTGAGCTTGAACTTGCATTTGAAGCAAGTAGTGTGAGCTTGAGAATCTTTGGTAACAGTGAGTCACAACTTGAATCCTTGATTGCAAAATTGATCCTTGCATGAGTAAGTTGAGTATCTTTGTGTGCATTCATGATTGAGTCTTGTGTAGCACTGTTTGAGACATCCTTTCTGAACTACTGAACTTGAGTTTTACTTGAGGACAAGCAAAAGTTTAAGTTGTGGGTGTTGATGAGTCCACAATTTGGACTCATTTAAGGCTTTATTTTGATAGATTTAGTATCCTCAAATGCTTATTTTGTGCCAATAACTGATGTAAAACCCTTAATTTTTAGGTATAAGGATTAAGGAACAAAGCATGGACACTAATGGGCAAAAAAAAACACGGCAACTGAAAAAACAAAGAAAAGAAGGCCTGGTGATCGCCTAATCCATTGGGCGAGTCGCCGAATGGCTATTATCTCACCTAAAATTCCAATGTTCCAAGCCCTGAAGGAGAAAATCAAGTCAGCGAGAGAAAGGAGCAGTCGATGTGTCGCCGAGTGGTTCCGCAATGCAGTGCTGGATCTCCCAAAGTTACAGAACTTGAGGATGTTGAAGGCCAAAGCAAAAAGGGCGATGGAAAGGACCAAAAGGCGGATCGCCAAACTGATCGGCGATCCCGACTTACTGCGCCAATTGGTCCTTCGCAACATATTTTTGGCGACTATAAATACATTTACAAACATTATGTTTAAAAAAAAATTATTCTGAACATTCATTAGAGTAATTTTTTAGTTGGAACTTTGAGTATTGAGACTTAATTTCCTTAGCTTTGAAGAATTGAAGTTTTCCATTTTTGAGAAATTGGAAGTGTGTCTTTGAGATTCTTCATTTTGGACCTTTGTATAGACGAAATTAATCTTACCCAGTTAATGGAAACACAATTTGGTAACTATTTTTATTTTTTTATGATGTTTAGCTAAAACCCCAATTCTTGGAGTGTGATTATGTGATTATGGGTTGATTCAGCTGATGGGTATTGCTAATTGTTAGTTTAAATGTTGTTTAGAAGTGATTTCATTCATTAATTGTGGTTAAAATTAAAGGATTGTAGGTTCAAATGCAGTCCTACCTTCGTATTTTTGGCTTGCTCGAGAGAGAGGTTTTAAAACCAAGATTATTGAATTGATGGTCTGTGGGTATTGGGTTGTCATGGGTTCAACTCGAGAGAGTGAAGCCAAAACCATTTTCCACATATTCAGCTCAAAAGAGTGAATGGACTAAGGCGTAGGCTGTTATTATTTGCTGGCTTGTTGGTGTTCGAGAGAAGCCGACTTGATTCGGGGTAAATTGTTCGAAAGAAAGTTTACCTCCTCTATAGTCTAGCCTATTCACTAATTTACAGCTATTTACTAACAGTTGCAATTACCCATTTGTCTACATTAGTCCATAATCGAATCACATCCCAAGAACCCGTCTCATTATTGTTATTTCATAATATTTACTGCTGGAATAGTTGATAATTACATTCTAAACCCCCCTATTATTTGACATTCGTGTCATCCTTGATTTGAATTATGTTTTTATTCGATAATGTCTATTCCTATGATTGACTTGAGCATATTCGTACTTTTTTATTGATTCTCAAACACGTACCACTCCCTGTGGGATTCAACCCCAACTCATTTAGTTGGGTTATATTACTGACTAACGATCGTTGACACTTAGAATTGGATGAAGTGTCCTGATACGTGAAATAAAACCCTAAGCTCCAACTTCTTTCTTCTTCTTCCTTGAGTTTTAGTGAAAGAATTTCTTAGAGGGAATTGGGTTCTTTGGGTGAGTTGAAAATAATGATTTGGAATCACTTAATTTATTGTCTAATAGCTTTATATAGGTGTTTAAAAAAAGGCAAAAATGACCTCACTTAATACTAATTAAAAATGGAAAACCCTAAAACACCCCTAGACTTAACCACCAGAAGGCAGTTTCCAAGCCTCACCCACGACCCTCACTGACGTACCGTGGTTTGACCCACGGCCCATGCTGGTAAGGCATGGGTTGAGTTACTGGAACTCTTCAACTTGGCCCCTTGACCCACGAGACCAGACCACGGGGAGTGGACCCACCACGGGGCGTGGGTCCTACCGTAGCTCAAGGTCTTGGGCAGATTTTTGGGAACAAAGCTAGGGTCCTCCACAAGGACCCTTGGTTGGTCCTTGGGAGGTCGTACTTTGACGTTTAACCCCTAAACCCTTCATACTAAGTATGGGAGGCCATATCTATGACTCTAAGCCTCACGTCAAGCTCCAGAACCCTCACATAAGGCTCTAGTTTAGTCTACTGGTTTTCGGGTGTTACAATGCAATGGATTTATAACACTTCCCCTTGGATATCCATAGATTATGTGCCTCATTAAAGCCTTACTAGAAAAAACCCTATGGGAAAAATTTCTAGTGAAGGAAAAAGAGTACACATATCTTTTGATACACATTATTTGTTGCCTCATTAAAAACCTTTCCAGGAAAACCCAGTGGGACAAAACCTTGGTCAAGGAAAAATGAGAGCAACGCGTATTATACTCCCCCTGATCAAAACATCACTTAATTTCTTATGATGTTGTCATCCAATCTTATATACCAACTTCTCAAATATTGACAATGTCTTTGTGATCAAATCATATTCAGGAAGATGTTGCATATGATCGAACTCATTTCTGATATATCATTTTCTGGTTTCATGGATATGATGAGACTTTGAGCTTAGCCAAATACATTTTTGAAAATCACTCTATTCGTATCACTCTATTCGTGACCTCGTTACTGCAAGTTTCTCATTCAACTTGTTCATAGCAACAAACATCTTGTGGACACTCTTATTTGCAGTTGATTATCTTCGTACATTGTAGTTGGTATATTCTTTTTCAAAGAAAAACCACACATTTCCTGAATATGGTGTGTCATTGATCTCAACCAAATGCACTCTCGACTTACTTCATGGAGCACTTTTATTTCTGCATGGTTTGAAGTAGTGGTTACCAACATTTGCTTCATTGATCGCAAGATATTATTGTGAGTCCACATATAATCAATTAGCATGTTTGAGACCAAGTATGCGAACCAGATAAATATTATGCATCTGCGTAACCAATCAGTTCTGACTTGGATTCCTCGGAATAGAATAAACTCATGTCTATGGTCCTTCGAAGATATTCAAGTATGTGCTTAACACCATTTCAATGTCCTTTTGTTGGGGAGGAACTGAATCTTGCCAGTAAATTTACTGTAAAACAGATATCTGGTCGAGTATTGTTAGCAAGATACATTAGTACCCTGATTGCATTAAGATATGGAGTTTCATCATCAAGAAGCTCCTCATCCCTCTTTTGAGATCAAAGTGAATCTTTATTTATGTCAAACGATCTCATAATCATTGGGGTACTCAATAAATTTGATTTATCCATATAAAATCGCACCAAAACTTTTCTGTGTATGTTGATTGATGGACAAATATTTCATTCGTGAAATTCTCAAAATTTTGTCTTTCCAGGATGTTTTCATTTTAGATTCCCTTCTCAAACACTCAATAGCTTTTGAAATCTCCTTAAGAGTGTTAATAATGTTCAAGTCATCAACATACATAACTATTATAATAAATTCAAATCCTGACAATTTCATAAAAATGCAAGGACAATTATAGTCATTCTTTTTGTACCCTTTACTTCCTTGATTATTTCAATCCATATAAGGATTCTTGAAGGTTTATTGAAAAAGTTTCTTCCAAAATTTTATATGTTTCAGACACCTTGATTGCTTCAAGGATTTTCATATAACCTTCAGTATTGTCTAGCTAGACATGATAATTATTCATTATATGCATTCAAGTTTTCATATATTTCCAGATCAAAACAAATCTCATTGCATCCACCACAGTAGAAAATATCTCCAATAATGTCAGGATTCTTGCGACAAACCTTCATGTCCCAAGGCACAAGCCGTACTTGATATCTTACGGTTATACTATCGCATAATAATTTATTTGTACCCCACTAACATTATACCTTGATTTATGGACTATCAATCCAAAACATCACTTTTCTAAGTGAACTTGAATTATGCATTTTACTTGGCCAATCATTTATCTATCCACACTATATGACAGATTTGAATACAAAATCCTTGTCACAATTTATATCATTGAGCGCTACTTCATATCAAAGATACCGTCAATGGTTATTTGAATATGGATTCCAATATGACATAACTTATCAAGATCTCTTCATTTTTCATCATTTTTCAGGTACCTGAACCTTTTCCAAGGTTTGATGAAGTGTTATGTTGTGGTGCTCTCTTATAGTACTTGCCTCATTATCATGACCATATTGATCATTTGCTCCTCTCCTTCTTCAAGGAATTTTACATTTGGAACCGATCGGTCTATTACGCTTCAGATGTATCATAGATTATGTCCTTCAAGGACTTCTTATTGGAGCATTTGCAGCTGAATTATGTCAGAGGGTCAGTAAATTCATCTAGCAATCAATTTGCAACATTATACAAATGAATTATCACTTAAACTTCAAGTTCACATTTTCTTTTAACGGGGATATGGATAATTCATAATTAACCTCACACATAATTTCAGCTGTCAATCATCTCTCCCCCTTATGTTAGAAAATCTAGCATTCATCCCAACCTTATTTGGGAATTCATCTTTGTGCGTGGTGGAGCAATAAAAAACATAACCGCACATTCAACATTTTAGATGAAAATTATTTGGTTCCTAACCTTGAACCAATTTTGATAGGGGACCTTTGTTGGCTTGATGCGTACAAGCGTTGCTACATGTTAAATAAATTCATCTCATACCAAAAAAATTTTTGGGAGATTTGTTCTCATAATTAATGGTTTAACTATAATTGGAGGCATACAATTTCTGCTAAACCAACCAACATTATCAGTATAATTTCATAGATTAGAACTGTGCTCTTAATTTAACAATTCGAGCAAACAACCTTATGAACACCATTTTGTAAGTTAACAACAAAGCACATGTGACCATCACATAGATGCATCTATCATATAGTTGCAAACGATCCACATGGCAAGTGAATGGACCCATATTCACATTTTTATATGTTCCAAATAATTTCAGGGAGTACAATCCCAACTTTAGCTGGTACAATGATAATTTTATTATGAGAATAAACAACACAACAAAATTCTTGAAGAATATTTTGTTTCTTCAGTATATAACGATGTGAATTCTCAATTATTTTTGCATCATATTTTAATCGAAATGGCCAACCGATCACGCCAACTGATCTTTATTCCAGTACACTTATAGTTTGCTTTTGCTTATGATTCATCAGCATGTCCATGTTTGTGCGCAACAAACAAGAGGAAAAAATGGGTATTCTTTTACATAAATATTTATAACCCACTTCGGTTGTAGTAATCTGAAGATATTAAATCTTTTCATTATTTATAGTCTCAATATTTCTTTTCAATTCATTTGTAACTTGAAAGTTTCTTTTGAGACTTACTACAACCCCAATATTATTCCTCACAACTCGTTAGAGCTTACAATTATTTTTGTGTACTATCACATATTCCAAGACACCATCCATATGGTGAGCATCTCTTTCAAGGAGGAAATTATATTATCATTATCATGGTCAAAATGATTACAAGCAAGACATGTGTCTTGCTTTACTTTTGTCGTACCATAGGTATACAATCAATGACAAATTTGCCAACAATAATATTATTTTGATCATGACCACAACTTTTATAGACAAGAATTACTTGTTTCTTTTGCCCTTTCGGTAGTTCACAATAAACATACCATAATATATATGACGTACAAACGTACAATACCATTGGCCATTTCTGCCAAATAAAATTTATTTATTTCTCTCAAACCTCCCGTAGAGGTGAGTTGTGGCATATTTCCAACCATACATGAATATGTTCTTATTCATATTTTTTTCCTTCATATTTTGACCCATTCACTTACAAGAATTGGCAAACATTCACAATGCTTTTCACAAGTCACAATCTCTTTAAGGAATGGACTAATCATTTGTATGTGCTTCATAAATTTGCATTGTAAGCTCATTGTCTTGTCCTTAAATTTAATCATTTTTTCATGACACACCTCAACATCACTTTGAAATGTCAGGTGTACCACCACTTTATCTTCCTTTCTTTTGATAGAGGTTTTACAAATTTATCATATTATTAGATTGCACAACAATTTCGTGTCCAATGACTTTTTATACCTTTTGATGATAAAAATTACCTTCACATTTTGAAGGAATATTTGGAGAACTCATAGTGTTCTTAATTTAACCACAATGATGAGTATTATAATTTTCTTTTTTCTCATGCCCATATTCATTTGTACAACCACAATAATCACTACCATCTTTCAAACGTATCATGCTACCACATTCACATAAGAGAATCGAGCAAATCAATTGGGCAAAATTCATGATTTCTCATTAAAAAAATACAATTAGTTTGTCATAGTCATCATTATGGTCCATTAGCACTCAAATCCAACGTCTTATCCATATAAAGTTGTCTTAGGTCATAAATTGATTGGACATAAACCCAACATATTATCATCATGGTGCATCAAAATTTAAATTGATGTTTTACCCTCTTGGTGCGATAGAACTTGAATGTACCGTCTTACCTCAAACATTTTTCATTATGGTGCATCCAGACTTTAACCTGATGTCTTATCCTTTTGGTGTGATGGACCTTAAATCTATCGTCTTACCCTCAATCAATTATATAGTTGGTCAAGTGCAATGTACTCATCTCAGAGCCTCTTTGCTCTCAACAAATATCAATTGAATCTTCCATTTATATAATTTCCTGCACCACCTCAACGGTACAATTAGTGCAACTAAATTTGGAAATGTTAATCTTTAAAAAGAGAATTTATTTATTCAAATAAATATACAGACAAAATTAGTCAAACCATCTCACCATATTCGGAGGAACCAAATATTCATATTACTACTTCTCCAATACTTAGTACAACCGACAAATCATAATTAAATGTAAGCAATACTTTCTAAAGCTTACATATGATTAGTTGATTTAATCAACTCCAATTCTGGATTATAGAAGCATGATGATAAACAATTTGGATGCAACTTGGAACAAGCCAACTCTGTCGTTGAGTGTATCAACTTTATCGTCTCTTCTTTTCTTTATTTAATAGAAATTTTGGGAAGGGATATGTATACAAACTCTTCTAGCTATATTTCTATCAAGCATCATAATATTAATATAGAGAATCGTGTTGATAACGTGTTATAAAATTAAGCTTAAAGCAATATAAGTTTAAAGAGAAGAAAACAAGGGAAGTAGATGCAGGAGAAGACTTTTCTTCTTATTCAAGTGTGTATTCCAAATGGTGAGTGATATCTCTATTTATCGTCAAGATTAAAAAATCTATAGGCTTTACTATTTGAAGCATAACCAAGAAAAGCACAAGTAGTAACTTTCTTACCCAACTTTGTAATCTTGGGATCCATTCGCCTCACAAAGGCTAGACAACCCCAAACTCTTAGATATCCCGAACTTGGCTTGTGACCTTTCCACAATTGAAAAGGTGTCAATTAAGACATTTTATGAGGCACACGATTCAACACAAAACACACATTCAAAATAGCTTCACCCCATAAATTTAAAGGTGCATGTGACTCAATAAGCATGACATTAGTCAATTCAACCAAAATTCTATTTTTCCTTTCCACTACTCCATTAGATGAAGGAGAATAAGGAGGAGTAATTTCATGAATTACTCCAAATAATCTAACAAAAGAATTAAACTCATTTGACTCATATTCACGGCCTCTATCACTTTTAGTTCATTTTATTTTTCTTCCAAACTGATTTTCAACTTCATGGAGATAAGTTTTAAAACTTTCAAAACTATCACTTTTATTTTTCATCAAGTAAACATACGTAAACTTAGAAAAATCATCAATTAAAGTGATAAAATATCTATTACCTCCACGATTTCAAATTTCACCAAGTTCACAAATATCAGTATGAACTAATTCTAACAAATAAATTTTTCTTTCAACTTGAAAATGAGGTCTTTTAGTGATTTTGGCTTTACTACAAGCCTCACACTTTTCAAAATTCTTTTTAACCATTGGGATTAATCCTAAACTACTCATGATTCCAACATAACGATCATTAATATGACACAAACGAGCATGCCAAAAATTGGTAGAAGAAAGCATATAAACATAAGTAGTAGCTTTATTCATTTCAACATTCAGTTTGAACATCCCATCATAAGCATACCCCCTTTCCTACAAAAATATCCTTTTTCACAATTACATATTGATCTTATTCAATAATCTGTTTAAAGCCTGCTTTGTTAAGAAGTAAACTAGACATCAATTTTTTTCTCATGGAAAGAGTATGAAGTACATCGTTCAAAGTTAAAACCCTTCCAGAAGTAAAACACAATTCGACATATCTCGTTCCAAGCACTTGAGTTGTGTGAGAATAACCAAGCATGATGGTTTTGGGATCCTCAAAATGAGTATATTTTTTAAACAAGTCTTTGTCATAACAGACATAACGGTTTGCACTAGAATCAGTCCACCATCTATCAAGACTCTCAATCATGTTTATGTCGGTAATCACCGCCTCAAAAGGTTCTTCAGTAACGTTTGCCTTTCAAGAATCTGCAAAATCGAGCAATATGCCCACTCTTGCCACAAACAAAGCATGGTCCCTTATCTTGAACTTGTTGATTTTGTGCTTGGTTATTTTCACCATTAGTTTTCTTGGAAGGTCTACCATTATTTTTCTTGAATTTTTTCTCTTTAGGCTTCAAAGAAGTATTTGTGTGAGTTTCAGGAGTAGCATTATTTTAAGTAATTAAATTTACCTTCGTTCTGATGTTGCTCTCTTCTGTTTGTAAAAGTGCATCTTGGCCCCTTGCCTCTTCTTCCATGCGGATTTTCATTATAAGGGTTTCAAGAGAGGTTTCCTTTTGTTTGTGGCGCATAGTTTTTTGAAATTTCTTCCAAGAAGGTGGAAGTTTATCTACTATACCACAAAAAATAAGGTTGTCTCCAATTTTTACCTCCTCGGACCTAAGTTCTCCAACAATCATTATAAAATCATGAGCTTGGTCTACCACTGATTTGTTGTCCACCATTTGGAAACAAAAAAAATCTACTAGCCGCATATTTTTTCACTCCAACCTCTTCGGTATCATACTTATTCTGCAATGCTTTCCAAATTTTCTTTGCACTAGAGTAAGTTCTATCATAATAATCATAAAAATTATCAGACAAACAATTAAGAATATAATACCGACACTTATAGGAATCACAATCGTACTTTTCCACTTTCTCTAGATGAGAAATAGTTTCATCATCATTCATAGAGGTGATGTCAACTTTATTAGGATTGTTCTCAGTTAATACATAAGCAACATTGAGAAGACTTAAGTAGAAAATTACTTTACCCTTCCATCTCTTGAAATGGTTACCATTGAACCGAAATGGCTTGTTAAGATCTCCCATCTTGACATCCGCGGTTTTTTCAATTGTAGTCATTTTGAATCTCCATAAAATTGTTAGTGAAAAATTACAAAATAACAAAGTTACAAGATTACAATTGAAAGAAAATGAAGAAATAAAAATCTCTTCAGGCTGAGGCGCGGATATCTCGCTCTCTTTAAGGAGATTCAAGCACACTACAGCAAATGATTTTCACTGGTCCAGCAGTAGTCCTTCTTGACTTGTCCACTCCAGGATACAGCAGCCTAATCACAAAAGTGTAACTCAACAACTATGGACAAGAGTTGAGTCCAAAGCTCCACAAAAAGAACACCTCCCTTCAACTAACAAAAACTCTCTTTTTTTTACTAACCTTTTTCACTCTTTATTTTTCTAGTGTCTTAAACCAAATGAAGACCACCACTATTTATAGTAGAAGAAGTCTTCCTAGAAATTATTAAGAAGATAATTGGGTAGTAAATAGTGGAGATAAATGGCCTAGAGGTTACATATGGTACATAGGTTACAAAGAACAATGGAGGAATAAAGAGTGAGATAATGGAGATTGAATGGGGGAGAAATGATGGCCACTAATGGCTAAAACATGCTGCCAGAAAAAGAGCAGTAACATATATGCACTAAGCAAGCAGTAACATATATGCACTAACTATAGGAGTAATATGTAGCAATTAATATTCTCATTAACATTAGCACATGATGAGAAGTCAACCAACGGCAACATTTTAGAATATTAAAATGTCACTCACACTAACACCAGAGAAAAGTACAATTTAGGAAAATACTATTGTTGGGATGGAGGATGACTTCAACGCCATACTTGAACACCTCACTGCCCAAACAGACAATTTAGCTGTCGTACCAATTTTTGGTATGTGCAGTACAGGTAAGACAACTCTTGCAAAAAAAGTTTATGATGATTCATATATTTGTTCTCAATTTGATAAACATGTGTGGGTCACTATCTTCGAAGAATACAATGAGAGACAAATGCTTCTTGAAGTTGTCTCTACAATTACAGGAAGAAATCAAGAAATGAGCGATGATCAACTAATGAAGATTGTGTAAAGAGTACTGAGGCATGGGACCATATGCAAAGAATATTTCCAAATGATGACAATAGAAGTCAAATTCTATTAACCACTAGGCTCTTGTATGTTGCTGATTATGTCAGTTGTCCTGATTTTCCACCTCATAGAAAGTCTTTTATAAGTCTTGATGACAGTTTGAACTTCACGAAAAAATTGTTCAAAAAAAGATTTGTTTCCTCCTCTACTTGTAGAACTAGGGAAGCATATTGTACTATAATGTCGAGGATTACCTCTCTCGATTGTTGTCGTTGCTGGACTTCTTTGTCAAATGGACCCAACACATGATAATTGGAATAATGTTGAGGAAAATCTGAACTGATTCTTTGGTATTGTATCCGTACAGTTTCAACCAATTCTTTCTTTGGAGGTTTTCCTGAAGATAAAGAGATTAATGTTTCCAAGTTGATTAGAAACAATAAAAGGTTAGAAGTGATGGCATAGGAGTATCTAGAAGAGTTAACTGATAGAAGTCTAATTTTGGCTTGTACACGAAGGACTAATGGAAGGATAAGAACGTGAAAATTCATGATCTTCTTCGCCAACTATTCCTAAGTAAATCCATATATGATCAACGGCGAGTGATCCTTATATCTACACTTGAAGAGAAACATGATTATCGTATGTGACAGAGCAATGGTATAATCCGCACCTTGATTTCAATGCAAGTAGATATTCCAAAACAGATGTTTTACAGTTGAAGTTGCTTAAGGTATTGGACGTATTTTCAATTGAATATTATTTCTCTTGTGTAATACCTCAACTTTTACATTTGAGATATGCTTCTGGAAGAATTGAATAACTTTGCTAATATATATATATATATATATATATATATATATATATATATATATCTAATCTTCTTGAGGCAGAAAATCATTGTATTGAAGAAAAAACTTTGCTTTTCAATAACATGAACATACTTTATCTTCATTATTCTCCTTTTTCTACGGAAATCATAAGAAGAACTCCGAATCTAAAAGAGCTAAAGAATTTACAATCAATTGAACCTATCATGATTTTCTCTAGGGATATTTTTCCTTAAAATGTCCTTGTATACCATGGGAAATCATGACTTTGCTGGCTAATTTACCCAATCTCGAACGGTTTTATGCATTCGCTGGAACAGATTGGACACTAAATGAAGATGTTGTGTTTCACAAATTAAAATATCTATGAATTGTAGAAGCAGATTTGTAAAGGAGGGAAGCAGGTAATGATAATTTTCCAATGCTTGAGTAACTAATACTGCATGGGTTGCGTAATCTGGAGGAGATTCTCGAGAGTATTGTAGAAACAAATTCTAGCGCGATATATGATAATATAGGCATATCACGTTTTTTCTACAAGTTTGTAATATCTTGATATATGTTGATAAAGAAGAGATTATATGTTATGCAATTCAAAGGATAAAATCAACATGACAATGGACTAATAACATAACATATATAATTAAAATTACTAACTACGACTGAATCATAACTAATGAACACAACACTTAGTACTTACTTCGACTGAATCATAACTCATGAACATTTCATGATGAACACCTCAAATGACAAATGAACCTAGACACTTAATATAATATTTAAGTTTTAAATTTTACTTTCGACAATTCCATAACACGCACACTAGTAATTAGGAACTATTGATCCACTAACCCTATTAGCAAAGGGTCCACCAACATTGAGTCCATATGAAGAACTTTAGCTAGCACAATTTGGAGGAGTCCAGGCACTTCCCAATGTCTGAAATGGGAATGCATTATTATTCACCGTTTGTGCCTCTTTTTCAACCTTTTGCTTTAGAATTTCCAATGCCTTCTTCAAGTGTTGAAGTTGGAATAAGTTAAGTTCTTCGATAGGAGATTCCCACCATACACCATCAGCTCTCTTCGTAATTTCTCGAAGGGATTCTCCGCGATTTCTCTCCATCTGGAGAACCCCCTCGAGGTTCATGAGCTTGGTATTGAGCTCACAAATACCAACTTCTCTACAAGCCACGATTTGTTGATTGTGGATATCGTTATTTGGTGGAGGGAGGTTTCTCCCAAGGAACCTCTCCACCAACCTGTCAACGCTAGGGAGACCAAAGGAGAACACATTTTTGCCGTCGGGGAAAATGTCACAGTGACAATTTCAGCACCACATAGCGTACAAAGTTCACTAGCCTTTTTGAACAGACCAGCACGACGCTTAGCAAACGTAACTCCTAAGTTACTCGCCTTCTTGATTTTCACCATGTCAACCCTTTGACGACCCTTGCTGATTTTTCTTGTCATGTCTAAACTATCACTAAGAAATTGTGATAGTAATGTTGTAAGTTTTGGTCTTAACAGCAACAACTTTATATAGGAAATTGTGTTTTAAGATAACTTGGGGAGCCTAGAAATTTATGTTCTTTCCTTTTTTGCATTGAAGAAAAGTGTTGAAAATGAAAAACATTAGATTCACTTGCCCTTCATTCTTTGTCTCG
Source organism: Solanum raphanifolium (assembly GCA_036250405.1). NCBI lineage: Eukaryota > Viridiplantae > Streptophyta > Magnoliopsida > Solanales > Solanaceae > Solanum > Solanum raphanifolium. The sequence continues at coordinate 97,793 of JAJOOE010001632.1, forward strand.
GTAGATATAGATCTTATTATCATAATTAGAGGATAAATATTTTTCCTAATTAGAATTATATTATTGGATTGCACTTGACTGCCATTTTATTTGAGAACATTTAAAAAAAAAAAAAAAAAAAAAAATATATATATATATATATATATATATATATTAAAT
>JAJOOE010001633.1:0-43901 GCA_036250405.1 Solanum raphanifolium
CCCCCTTTATCTTGTTAGGGTGGTGGGTGGGGAGATTATTCAAGAAATAATAAGGTCAAGTGATTTCACAAATTTTCTATTTAATAGTAAGTCATTACATGTAGTATTAGAGGTCTTGTGAAACGCATCAGAAGAAAAAACATACCATTTGTAGCATCATTACCACTAAAACCCTGCCAAGTAATAGTCCATCTGCCACATTGATAACCTAAGTTATCAGCATGGCTACCAGCAATCAAAATTCTAGACATTTTCTTAGGAAGAGGTAACAATGGGTTACTAGCAGTTTTCCCATTCTTCAGCAGCACAAGAGATTTCCGCACAGCTTCTCTTGCTAAGTTCCTGTTCTTCCTGAATGGAAACCAGGACCACAAAAGCTGAATTTCACATTTCAAACAGTTCAAAACGTATACATCTCAAACTACGGACACATAGGCCCCAAATGGTAGTTAAGTGGAAAGGGTCTTGAGATCACCATATCTCGTACAAATCCTTCAAGCAGGGGCAAGGATTAGCCCAAAACAAACAACTAAACAATGGTCATATACAATGCATGCACTAACATTGTAACTGAGGCTTGAAGTGTAAAGTATCATGTTTTAGTGACCTACCTGCCTCCCAACCTCGTTGATCAGGCTGAAATCAGTGTAGGGGTTCTCAAAAAGTCCCAAGGTAAATTTAACTGACAAAATCCTCTCCACTGCATCATCAATCCGATCCGTTGGGATAAAATTGTTCTTGACGAGGTAAGTCAGATCATTGATAAACTCGGTAAAATAATATGGGACCATAACCTGCAAATGACCAATTTGACATTTCCTGATTTAGTTTGAACACCAAAACATTTCCCAAACTCAATGCATCTGAAGATTAATTTGCTCCAGCTCTCTCTGTCTCCCTCTGATGTACTAGTATCAGTTTTTAGAACTAGTTGAATGTTGACACTGGTGTAGGGAAAAAATCTTACCATGTCGACACCAGCTAGAATGCTAGTCTCAACTGAATAAGTGTAGTTGGCATGAGGTGGAGAGGTAAGTCTGTCAATACCTTGCCAATCTGAAATGACAAAACCCTGGTAGATTATCAAACACCAATCAGTGAAATCACCTCCAAATTATGGAATTAATGCTTCATGAGAAACAATAAGTGATCCAACAAGTTGGCATGATACAAACACATGAAATATCAAAAATATATTTCGGAGGATGTTAATTCCACAGTTCTGTAATTCCCATGTGCGTAATAACTAGCTGCCTTTAACCAAGCTTCCGAATTAACCACTGAGGTTTATCTAATCTTTCCTATCATTTTTTAGAACATTAACTTGAACTTGAGTGTACCCTTAAGAAAACCAGTAACTAGATCATGGTCAGTATGCATCTTTCTGCCATTCCAGCTAGAATAAGAAGCCATAACTGAAGCAACGCCTTTGATAATTGAGTCGTCGTAGGCAGGCATGTGGATACTCAGCAACTCATGCATGTTAGTCACAGTGTTATTCTCATTAACACCCTTAGTTGTGCCCCCATCACCAACAAAGTGCTTTGCATAAGCAGTCACCTTTTTCCTGAAAATTGATTGAGTTGGAGGTTTATGCACAGGGAATCCTTTTACAAGCAAAACTTAGAATTTAATTACACAAGAACCATTATCAAAATGTAAATATAAGATCTAACTGGTTTATAAAAGGCTCATCAAAAAATTGATAATAACTACAAAACAGTGGCAAAAAAGGGAAAACAGCATTAGCATAAAAGCATCTGATATTGGACTTCATTGTGCTCTAATGATAACAAGCAACTGAAGAGCAGTCAAGATTCTCATTACTTAAACTTAGATTTGACAGTTCTTTGCACAACGATGAGGAAGAACGACTGTAGATATTCATTCTAACTTTCAAAGAACAGCATATTAAACAATAAGCATGGAATTGTCTTTCAAATTTTCCATACTTTCCAGATCCTGCATCTAAATTTGCAAAACAAGTTGTACTAACAATCCATCTCTTTTTTCATTTATTGTTAAAGATCACGAGTTCAGGTTTCATTGTTAATCACTGCTTCATTACATGCCATTCTTTGTTGAACTATCATATCAGAATTTGATGAAAATATTGTGAGATGCACGTTTTTGCATGTGATTTGCACTTAATAATCATTTCTCCGATCACTTAATTTGCGGTTAATGATCATGTCTTCTGGTTTCATAGTTTTACTTTTCAATGAAAGCCAAGACTGATGTATAACAAAAAGACGTTATGAACATGCTTTCGAACTCCATAGACAGCCTTATCTCTTGGCGTACTCTGGATAATTCAAACTCAGAAGAAGAAACTGATTAAGTTCAGCTCAGCTTCCTTTATCAGTGAAAAAAGAATCCTGTTTTAGCTCAATTTCCTTCCCTTCTTTCTTTCTTCTTTTCATCTCTTTTGAATATTTTTTTGACTTATTTCTGTATCCATTTAATTTTGCATTTCCTGATCTTGTAACTCTGGAGTAACCATGAATACTCACAAGTCAACTTTTTTTTTTCCTCAGTGTTCATCGCTATTAAATCTACAACTATTAATTCAATCTCCAAGATAAGTGCTGGTAACAAATTACGATCAAGAGATGCATAAAAAACAGAAAAACTAGAAAATATGATAAGGGTACCAAGTACAGGCAGACCTCTATATATAACAATATTTCACTATAACAACCATGTTTTTTGTGGACTCGATCTTTCATGTTATGTTGTCTATAATACCATTTCACTATAGCAGCCAAAACATATCAGAACATACTACAATGTTATAGAAAGGTTTGACTATACTATATATTGTGAATGATCCTTATCAAGAAAATCCAGATGTAATTTTTTTTTTATATAAACAAGGGCATCAAATCTCTATTTCTCATAACAATTTACTTCAAAATGTTATTATTCAATCTAAAAGGAAAGTAACACAGCAACTAACAAAAAAAAAAATGCGCAAGAAAAAACTAAACAATTATTCAAATGATACAACTATATAGATATGAGATGTAACTGAAGTAGAAGTCCAAATCAAACCGGGCTTACTACTTCTAGCTCTCAAAACAATCTTCTTTAGACTAAAATCATCAAATCTCCAAAAACAAATGCTCCCTGTCTTACTTTCTTTTTTTAATCCATTTAAAAAAGAATGTCTCTATTACCTTTTTTTTGGCAACTCTTCAGAGTCCAACTCTCTCCGTGAAATATTTAATATCACAAAATTAAAGGGCATTCAAATATATTATACATATCTTTAGTTTAAGACCACAAAAATCTTTTGATGTTTCTTACTTTCTTGAATTTGGTGTCATGTCAAAACAACAAAAACAAATCCAAAAATGGAGACTACACAAGAAAAGTTACAAACATCAAACATGGAACGCATAATACAATATATATATTGCTGAAAATAACAGAAAAAAATATTTATTTGAAAACTGAAACGATTGTATTATCAAAAACTTTTTAAGGCTTCAATATTACTTAATCCCAATTTCAATTAATCGATTCAAATTTATTACTCCATATTAAAAAAAAAGTTTTGAAGTAATTTACTATTAGTACCTTTTATCAAATTATTATTATTCAAAACAACCCTATTTTTCTTTTTTTCTTTTTTCTCTTAAAGGGAGATACGTAGTTAAAAAGGCAATTGATACAGCAAACATGTGGCTAAAACAGCTCCACTTTTTTGGTTTGATATTTGCAGTGAGAAACAGAAAAAAGTATTCCTAAAATCATGGCTACTCTTTCGTTAACATGTTCTTTGCCCCTTCAACCACCTTCTTCTTCACAATCACAATCACAATCACGGAAATTAATTGATTCAATTGTTTCAACTCCATTTCAGTATAGCAGTAGCAGCACCACATCTAGTAATGGTAGCTTAAAGCCCATTGTAGTTGATGGGGATCCGCCCACTTTCGTTTCTGCTCCCGGTCGCAGAATTGTAGCAGGTTCGTTTCCCTTTTGCTTTCTGGGTTTTCAAGAGCATTTATTATATGGGTAGACTGCGTGTTTTAATGTTTTACTATATTAGAATATTTAGAAATAGTTCCAATTGGGAATTGTGGGTTGTTGCAAAAATTGAACCACATGAGCTACCTAACCCCTTTGTGCCCTTTTGGGGATGAGATTGATAATGCAAAAACCAATCAATATGCAACAATAACAATAACAACACACCCAGTGTAATCCTATAAGCGGGGTTTGGGAGTTTAGGATGTATGTACACTTTATTTCCAATGGACCCAACCAATCACTAGAGATACATAAAGATTTAAAATGGTCAAAAACACATCTAAGCTATCCCAATGGTTAGCGAAACACAATTAGACATTGACTAGACCAAATGTTTGTCTAGAAATGCTTTAGGCACCTTTGTTTCTAAAATCTCTGTCCACCTGCCATGTTCTATTAACTAACATTAATTTTTTTAATTGATTTCTGTAAAACCCTAAACTCTCCCCTTCCAAGCTGGAGATATCGATGCCATGACAGAGATGAGACCACGACTAAGAAGGTGGAGAAGAAGATGTGGATGTCAAGATCGAAATAAATTAACTTATATGGTGATAGTTTTAGCTTTTAACCTTATGTTAGTTTATTTTAATTTTCCAAGATGGAATTGTTTTTCTACCTGGAGTGCTACGTGGCAGAATTTTTAAATAAAAGAGAGAGGGTAGTACACACATCATTAGAAATTAGTCAAGCTGTGTTTCGCTGTAAGCTCACACTCTCAAGTCTCAATTGTTCAAGTATGAAACTAAAAAAATTGGAATAGTTTAGGTGTGTTTTTGACCCTTAACCCTTACATAAATGAGACAGCAGTGCAACAGGCTGGAACTTTTGTTGGAGATATTTGGAGAATTTCTTTGTCAATTGTATCATAGCAATTTTTAGTTATTAAGCTCATGAATTTGATTGGAAGGCTTATTAGTTCCATATATTATCTCCTAACTAACTAAACCATGCCTCAGTCCTAAACAAGTTGTGTGTGCGCGTGAGAGAGAGAGATAGTAGTGAAATGATGAATTGAAAATACACAATTGAATAGGGGAGAAAAAAGAGAGGATTTCCTCCTCATATAGAGAAAGTTAGGCTACTCGGGTTATGATTAGAGTGCTCTTCTCCCTAACCTTTTGCATATTTGATTGGTCTAATTTTTGTTTTAGTTGGAGATTTGCATGGAGATCTTGATAAGGCAAGATGTGCACTTGAGACGGCTGGTGTGCTGAGTTCTGATGGTCAAAGTTTGTGGATTGGTGGTGAGACGGTAAGCTTTTAAATTTGCGATTACATTCTAGCTTGAAGGTTATAAATGGCATTCTACTGTAATTGAGATTTATCAACTCATTGATTAGCGTATAGAAACATTACATGGTTCTCTTTACCAGGTTTTGGTTCAGCTCGGAGATATACTTGATCGAGGTGAAGACGAACTTGCAATTTTATCTTTGTTGAAGTCATTAGATATCCAGGCAAAAGCCCATGGTGGGGCAGTTTTCCAGGTCTGTGTGTGTTCAGCCATATTCTACAAGTATCTTGGCAATATGCTGACAACTTATCTCTCTTATCTTCATTGTTACAGCTGGGTAAATGTAGCTTTTATACTGTGCAATTTAATGACTATTTTGGAGACTTGAATGATGATTTGCTGTTAACCTTATGTGTGCTTGATGTCATGAATGATTATTATTTATTATAGGTCAATGGAAATCATGAAACTATGAATGTCGAAGGAGACTACAGATATGTTGATAATGGGGCACTTGACGAGTGTATAGACTTTCTGGAATACTTGGATAAATGTGAACGCAACTGGGAAGAGGCTTTTGTCAGTTGGTGTGCTGTGTCTGCCAGATGGAAACAGGATCGGAAGGTGTCTCAAAATTATTGGGCTCAGTGGAATTTGGTGAAGGTGTGTTCCTTTCAAATCTAGTCTTCATCTCATTTGCTGATTGGAGGTTTCGGAGTTACTTTGAATGGCTGGACAAACAAATATATTGGCATAAGAAGCATATTAGTGTTGACTTATAAAAAAAAACATTTTACTATAGGTAAACAGCAAATTACCTTGTTACCGAAACATAACCATTTTACACAAGTATTGAATTTAGCGAGCAGTCCAATTGCAATCAGTGGGTTGACGAAAAAAAAGCCCTTAAAGTGATAACTGTATAATTTTTAAGCAGATACTTGAGATAGTTTCCTTTTTTAACTTTCCGCTCTTAAGAAACATTTGCTGTTTTTTCCATGTGCTTTGGTGCTTGATATTTTCTATGCTTATTAAGTCGTCCAAATATTAGGACAGCGGCAAAAGGGTGTAATTGCAAGATCAATCCTGATGAGACCCGGGGGTCCATTGGCATGTGAGTTGGCACGACACGGTGTAGTTCTTAAGGTTGATGATTGGCTTTTCTGTCATGGTGGCCTTCTTCCTCATCATGGTAATAAGCTAATCAGCTGCCCAGTTTTCTGGTTTTCTAGGATACATGTAAAATGATTTTCTTATATGATTATTAATGCTATTGCAGTTGCCTATGGCTTAGAGAGGCTGAATAGAGAAGTTTCTCGATGGATGAAAGGTCCGAGTGAAGAAGACGATTCTCCACAGATCCCTTTCATAGCCACCAGGGGCTATGACAGTATTGTGTGGAACCGTTTGTACTCCAGAGATGGCCCGGAGCTGGAAAACTACCAGCTTGAGCAGGTTATATGCAGCTCCTTCTGTGCACATACAACAAGCTGTCCTCTCATATCATGTGGACTTATCTCGTTTTCATCCTGAATCGATGGAAATTGTTTCTCAGTCAGCTCTTTTCAGAGTTGTATTTTCTGGTTTATTGCCTATTGTTCTTTCCTGTGTTGAAATCAGTTATGTTTAGTTTCTTATCTTAATGTAACATAGTTATATCAAGTGATGCTAATCTGTAACTTAATGATTTTCTCCTTTACTATCAGGTACAATATCTTCTTGAAGAGACACTACAAAGTGTGGGCGCCAAAGCTATGGTTGTAGGACATACTCCTCAAGCGATGGGAGTAAATTGGTAGAGGATCTTGATACGATTTGTTATTTTTCCAAAGCAATACTAAGATAGACACTTTGTATTAGACATAACTAATTACTAAAACCAATGATTACTACTCGTTTCTTGATTAATTCTGGTTTTCCCTGCAGTAAATACAACTGTAGAATATGGCGAATTGACGTAGGAATGTCTAGAGGAGTACTTGACTCAAGCCCTGAGGTGATTTCCTTGCTGGCTCATGTACTATTATAATTCCAATATTATATGTACAACTCACTCTGTTAAGAGGCGACTATTTTCTTAATTTATTTTCAACTTATAGTCATGTTTGCTAGCTTACTTGTACGGCTCATGCACCCTCTTATGCTTGGAGTCTTTGCCCTTCGGTTGTCTTTTATCAGGTACTAGAAATAAGAGATAATAAAGCTAGGGCCATAAGGAGCACCAGGGATCGGTCCAGTGAACTTCAGGTCGCTGATTACACGTAGATATCATAGAAACCCCAAGGTATGCTGAGAAGAACTTCCATTCTTCATTTGGTACGATGTTTCACTTTATATCATTATAAGTACTTTCACTTTATTTTTGTTTGCATTTCATGATTTTGAATGGTTAAACTGATTTGCAAATACTTTTCGTTGGGATAGGTGCGATGAGGATGTTTTGTTTAAAAGAGAAACATTAAGAATTTCATAAAATCCTTGAGTTTCCTTCTCTTTAAATGAACTTGTTATAATTTTCCCTTTTGTTCTTGGGAGTGTTTGTTTGGCAAGTGTTCGCCGAGAAAGAAAATATACATGTAGGATTTCTGAGTTCTCTTTTCTCAACCCCCAAAACATTTTCTTTAAGAACTTATAACCTTATAAGTATATCATACAATATATATTGTTAGCACGTTCTCTGCAAACCCAAAAATTTACTCATCTTAGGATCAATTTTGTGATATTTGTGAATTGTGATGCATCATTTCATCTTCTTTTTTTTTGTGTCTACAGACTCTTATCTTTCTATTTTCACCATAGCGATGGTTCAGTTCCTGTTTTTGTCAAGTGAGAATAATACAACACGGGGCTTTCGTCTTGTACAAATAGTCATGTGAATTGGTGAATTTCAACCGTTCCAGAAAACAGGGAACTGTAAATTGAAAGCTGGCTCCTTGTATTCTCTTTGTATAAATTGTGTATAGTGATCCGCTGTAATTTAAATACTAGTCAGAAATACATTGTGTTCGTCAGTATATAGCAAATCCAAAGCACTGGTAGTTAACAATCATTTGTTACGCGTACATTTTAGCCATTCTCATAAAACATTAGATGTTTGAACGGAAATCCATAGCTATTTGAATTAATTTTTTTTTTTTTGTATCAAACAAAATGTTTAGCTATATAAATATATAATGAACTGTTGAAGGTATCAGAGACAGAAATATATGAACTGAGATAATAAAAATAGCATCATATTTCAATTGTCTCAAATGGACACTCCCTCTTTACTTTTCTAGTCTTGCATGAACTTTTTAGTATTTGCATCAGTTATAAATATTTTCAAGTGTGAAATTCCTCTTTCAATACTGGTTCACAATTAGCAATATTATTATTTTTTTAATAAATATATATGGTTTGGGATTACGATATGATTATTTAAAAAAATATATATATGGTTTATTATTTCTGGAAGATAAATATGGTAGTCAAAACTAAAGATGACTGAAAGTGAAAAAAGAATGCACCAGCCGGGAATCGAACCCGGGTCTGTACCGTGGCAGGGTACTATTCTACCACTAGACCACTGGTGCTTATTATCTATATTTCAATAGTGATATGAAAAATTAGAAATCTCTTTTCCTTGCTCGTTTGTCTAAAAGCTTACTCAAAGGATTGATATCGTTTCACACTTGGATCTGTTAGTCTTTTTTTTTCAAACCCACATTGTTCAAATTCTTTGTATCCAGAAAATCATCGTTTATTGTTAGTCATGCGGGTATAACCAAGAAAGAGAGGAAAACTTATTTGATAATTAAAGTTCCCTTGGCTATGATGATAGCCAAAAGTTATAGGGGTGAGAGAAATAATATAAAGATCAAAACAACAAAAAGCAATGTTGATGAATCAAGGTGGTGTTCCAACTAACATTTGAAAAGAGAATGATAAAAATAACCAATTCTCATGTGATGAATTAAATACTCAAAAATTTTCTAAACCAATTCATCCTATTTCTTCATGATATGAAGAAAAAAAAAATCATCAGGACTCAATCTCACCAACTTATTCAAACTTATCATAAATTTATACAGACCCTAAATAAAAATGAAAATATAACTTCGTGATGGTAGATGCAAATTAAGGCTACACAACCTCTCTTCTTGTTTCTCCGTCTTCAAACCCACATCAGGTGGAATTTCTGTATGGTATGCATACAACAATAGAGAGAATTCTCTCTATCTCTTTCTTTTTTTTGGCGTGGAGATAAGTGATAATAATCCCTTTCTTACTATATATTCAGGCCGTCACACTGTTGTTAACAGTGTTGTGCTCCTGGAAGAAGGCCTTGGCAGCTTCGTATGTAGACCAGCAAATTGCAGCAGCAGGAGCATGGAAGAGCATCCTTGGCATCCATCCCCTCATAAGACCTCTGTATCCGTCCTTCTTCACAATTATCCGAAAGACATCCCCAATTGACCCAGATTTAAATCTATCACAGCCACAGATACCCTGCATCAACACATCAAAGATTAAATGAGTAACGTAATTAGCAAATGCCTCACTTTAGATTAAGGACAACCTACCCTTTGTGGAATACTACGCGAAACTCAGCAATCTAAGAGCAAAATACAAAACAACATCGGACATATTCTTTTTAAATATTTTTAAATGATGGGGATTTGTATAGCTGAACCCAACTTATTTGGTATTGAGGCATAGTTGTTGTAAGGTACAAAATTGGACTAGTTCCAAGATTTTAAATGCATCTGCACAGGACCAAACATTAGGAGCTACATGAAGCCTAGACAAACAAATTGGTTCAAGTTAAAAAAAGCACTGATTTCTTTATGGAGAAATTAATATGGTCCAAAACTCACAATTTTGTTCACATGTGATGGCTGTTCAAGATAACCAGCGAGATTTGTCATTTCAGATGAAATTAAAGCACACCAAGACTTCCAACATAACGGAGCAAAAATCAAAATCACAGCCAATTGGCCTTGCAGCAAGTACAGGTCTAGAAAAGAGCAAGTAAAGATCAGATGATAAAAATTTCTTCTATTTCCTCATTGAGTAAGACCACATGTGATTTCGTTTACAAAGCCAGAGTGTTCCCCAGACCATCCTTAATATAAGTTTCAAAGTTTGAATAATACATCTTTGATTATGTGAAATAAATAGTTCCTGTAAAATAGGATAAAATGCATGAGTATCCTCATTTGACCTAAATGTATGAAGTAAGGAACAAATGAAACTATTCACGTCTCGCCATAAATACTATCTCAATATTTGCAAATACTGGTTTGGCCTTGAGTATTTGCAAAAATGAATTTCAATATTTGAACTTCAAGTGTTGAGGGGTAATATATTTGTATTGATTGTTAAGTGTTAAGGAGCTTCTTAATAGCTGGTTGAGGGGTAATATATTTGTATTGATTGTTAAGTGTTAAGGAGCTTCTTAATAGCTGGTTGTTCTGCAGGGGCAGCAACGAGTTGAAACAGATTGGAAGGTTTGTTCCATGTTGTGTTTTTTGAATATTAGGAGAGAAAGTAAATGGAGATGTTTTAAAAACGTGTGACCTAGTGGTCAATGAAGTGGGTTGAGAATAATGAGGTCTTAGGTTCAAATTCCAACGGAGGAGACAATAGGTTTCATTTATTCCTAACTTCATACATTCAGGTCGGGTTTTTTTTAAACTCTACCGCCAAGGCTTGGATATAGATGAGAATGTACCCCGACCTTCCCACTACCTCGTGAAGGTAGAGCAGCTGTTTCAGAAAATAAAAGAACCTAACAAGACAAACCCTATAGACTTCAACTAAAAACTCAATTAGGCAATATTTCTCTTCCATCAAAGAGAAGTCCTTAATCACTTATTAACATCCATAAAGTGTAGAAGACCTTAAAGGACGTGAATGCTAATGGACCTGTTGCCTAATTGAGTAAGCACCAATAATTTAATAGACCTTCTTGGTATCCAAACTTTTACAAAGAACATTACACGAATATGCAGTAGAAAGAGGTTACAGATAACCTTGGGTCCAATTTCTACTCAGCAACTGCTCCTATGGTAGAGGTTAATCCAACTTGAGCCAACCTCAATAGTCAGGACAAGCCAGCCTCAAGAGCTCGGGATATCCAAGAAGCCGAGTAGAATTTTGTAGGTTTCTTCCTTCTTTGTTTTTCTCTAGTTCTGTGCTTTTAAGTTATGTAACCTTATCCTCAAAAAACCCAGTCCCAAGATAAAACTTTGCTGACCTTTTCCGGCTCCGTTCTTAATAGTTAAAATTCAAAGTATAGTGTTTTAATTCCAGACCAATATATACCACTATGAGTGACAATGTTAACAACTAGATTCCCAGATAACCAGCCCAAATCAATAAAAGAAATAACTCCCATAAAGCCAGAAAGCATACCTGGCATTGTAATTGCGTCTTGACAACATCAAGGGGGGTTGTAACTAATGCCGCTAATGCTCCAGCTGCCGCCCCAGCAGTGGCATGGACTATTATACTTTCATCACTTGCACTATCTGGCGAAACACCGGACAACCCCAGTTTCGCCGCCTCATACGTAGCAAAATGCACAGCTGTATATGGGGCATTCATCAAGACAGTAGTTTTATACGAAGCATAAAAAGCCTTAAACCCCTCTTCCTTCAAAACCCTTTTTACACAATCCAATACACCCTTATAAGGGCTTTCACTCAGCTGCAACCTTTGCTTCACCGTATCCATCGGTGTAAAAACTGCATCACTTGCAACTGTAGCGCAAACACCCGAAATAGCATGTGCAGCTGAATTATTAGGATTCCCACCAGAAAATTTCTTCTTACAACTCTCATAAACAGAGAAATAAACAGCATGGGCTGGACCAGCACCGAGTCCCATAGCTCCAATGCCACGATAAAGTCCAGCAACACCTTCGGATTTAAGAATTCCCCCAAGCGCCGTACGGATACTGGCAGATCTCAAGGGACAAGTACCTAGGGCTTGCATTTGGGTCTTGATTGTATCTACAGGGAACATCGCCATGTGTTCAACCGTACCGGCAATTGACCCGGCGACCATAAACTGCCAAAAATGGAGTCCGTCATGTGCCGGAGAAACGGCAACCACCGGGTGGTAATCAGGTGGTTGCGGAACCGGTAATAGGTCCCGTTGTTGAAACTTCGGCGAAGCATCGGTGGCCATGGATGGGAAAACTAGGGTTCCACTACCTTCCGGTTCGGGTCGGGTTCGGGTACGGGTTGTGGTCAATTTGGTTCCTTTTCTGTACCAGAATTAGCGGCTCAATAACTTAGAGAACCGTATAATCAAGAAAAGAGAAAGCTTTAAGCTTTTTTTTTTAGGGATTTTGTGGAAGGTTTGAGGAGGAAGAAGAGTTGCGGTTAGGTTTAGGGTTCCAAAAAATTGGGAATTTTGCTAATAACTGTCGACTTTCCCAATCTAATTGGGAAAAGAAAAAAGAACAGTAATTATTTTTTTCTTTTATTTATGTAATAATATTTCAATTGTGTGTCCAAATCAATTTGTTCACACGCCTCAACTAAATTATTAAACCTTAACTTTTTCACTGAGTATTTATTAGTACTACGATCCAATTGAATAAAATAATAATTTTATTTTTTATTTTTTAAATATAATTAATTATTGTTTTGAAAATGACTATATTTAATAAAAAACAATAATGAAGAATTAAGTGATAAGTTATTTTTTAATTTTCAAACTGGATGTCTATTTTTAGTGATGTTGAAAAATAAAGCGAAAGGAGGGAGTAATTAATTTACTACCTTATACTTTGTTTGGAGTATTGTTTCATAATGTATGTGTCGTATTATATTATTTTAATAAATATATTATTTAAATAGATTGTATCATCGTTACATAATATCACATATTCATAGTTTGAATAATAAACCTACAATAAAAAGTAAAGTACATAGTAGAACTATCATGAAAAAGTTGGGAAAGCCTAAAATAAAATAATTAAATAATAAATAAAGAAAAAATTAAGGTAACGATGCAATTACACCAAATCGATCGTTACACAAAATATATCTTTTAATTATTACCTAACAATGAATTTAAACAATACGATATAATATAATTTAAGTAATAATCAAATCAATCGATATACTTAAACTAATAATACAATACGATAAAAACAATGGTCAACATGTAACAGCCATCCAAACAAGGTTAGGTAGATGGTTGATAATTTTGATCTATCGAAAAAAAAAAAGTTAATTTCGATTAGCTTCAAATTAGCCTATTAATTAATGAAGTCAATTACTATAATAATTAAGTAATATGCCTGTTCACTTAATTTATTAATTTTTAAAATTAATTATTTAATTAGGTGTAAAATACTTGATACTAAATAATTCCTTTTCTTAAAACCCTTTTTGACTTTTCTATTAAGAGATCATTCAACATGGAGCCGACGTGGTTGATTTTTCATTATCATGACTCTTCTCCTCTAGAAAGCTTAAGAATGAGAAAAGAGTGTTATTCACATATAATTAGAATAACTAAATTAATTATAATAAAATAATTATTAGTTATAATAGGTTATCAAATTACCATTAACTACTTATTAATTATTAAATAAAGTTATTTATATACTTCTTATATAATTTTACTGCAAAATATTTATTACATGTTAAAAATTGTAAGTGCATCGAACCCAAATTCTTTTCCTTTTCATCTTCATCGTGGAAGGATACTTAACTATCCAATTAGGGTTGCAATGGAGTAGTAAGTACTCCTTCATTCTTGATCACATATCTTGCGTTTCGTGTCCCTCTAAATATATAATCGCTTTTGTTAGAGAGCGTTTTACCCCAAATATGAAACCTCCCTATTTAAATCCAAATTAACGTCGAACTCCAAGTTGAACACCAAACATTATGTAGTCAAATACTCTCTTCTTTTTTTTTTGTGAAACAAGCACTTCTGACCAAACAAGCCAAAATACATCTTACCTTTCTATTTGAAATTTGAACTTCTCCAATATTCAAAATCAAATGTTATATAATAAATTGAACACCTCTCTCTATACCACCAATCGATAGATCAGAGATTTTAATTGTATAATAGAAAAGTGAAAACACGGTTGATCCTCTCACTTGGTTGGATATCTAAGCTTTGGCTTGGAGCAACAACCATAAAGCTTGACAATTGACAACAAAAGTAACTCACAAATATATTTCATTCTCTAAAAAGACATAAAGCAAATGATCTAAGATGTTAATAAAAAAAGGAAAATGCGTAAGTACCCCCAGCCTGTGTCCAAAATTCCTGAGACACACCTAGTGGCAGCTCTACACCTTTGAAAAAAAAGCAATCGCCTTAGGCCCCAAAATTTGAGGGGCCTCATTTAGAAAAAAAAATATATGCTATACATATATATATTTTAAAAATATCGAGTATTATTTATAGAAAATATAAACTTTTCATAAAAGAGCAAATAAGTAATAGAAGTTTGATAAATTATGAGTACTATGATGTCTCAAAGAAAAAATAAATAATTGGCTATAATAAACTTCATAAAAAAATATATTTGAATTTAAGGCTCTATTCAGATTTGGCTTTAGGCCACCGATTTATTAGAGCCGCCCCTGGACACACCTAACCTTTACTAAGGTCCTATTACCCTCAAACTTATTTTTTAATTAATTTTCTACCCCTTTTTGGCCTACGTGGCACTATCCTTGAAAAAATTATCAACACGCGCTGGGTCCACAAGATAGTGCCACGTAGGCCGAAAAGGGTAGAAAATTATATATAAAATAAGTTCGAGGGTAATAGGATCTTAGTAAAGGTTAGGTGTGTTTCAGGGATTTTGGGCATAGGCTGGGGGCACTTATGCATTTTCCCATAAAAAAAAGAATTTTTGCATAAAACAGAGAAAATAAACAGCTTCAGTAATTTCCTACAATTATCTCATGAACATAAATCAATATTATATTCCCTTACAAGTTCAATATAGCACTGCATCAACCTTAGTTGGGCGGACTCTGCATTTTTGATGCCGCATCTGTGTTGAATTCTCCAAAAATACATGATTTTTGGCGAATCTAACACCAGTTGAAATTTTTAAAGAGTCTGAGTAACATGCCATCAACTATATTTATGGAACAAAACATCCTTAATGTAAGCATCAATGTTAATTTCAGAGGATCCTCCATTTGCAGTGGAAAACTGGCAGATTTTCTGTATTTCTTCCGCTCTTCGCCTCGTTTCCATCACTTCCTCATTTCCAGAATCCATAAACCATTTCAACAAGCTAGAGATCTCTTCCCTCATTATCGAACATTGGTCATGTTTTTTCACCCTGTAACCAATTTTCCAATCTAGAACAATTTGCTTACTGTTAGTTTTTTGATCCCAAAATATCGGAAAAGTCAGCATGGGAAGGCCTGAAAATGCTGCTTCTTTAGTCGAATTCCATCCACAATGTGACCAAAATCCACCAATGGAAGGATGTGACAACACCTTCAATTGGTCACACCAGGGCACAACAAGCCCTACACTACATCCATATTTCTGAAATGGAACAGTTTCATCACGTGCCACCCAAAAGAATCGAACACCACTATTGTGCACACCAGCTATGATCTCATCAAGTTCATCACGCGAGACAGAGAGAAAGCTCCCTTGTGAAATGTACAAAACAGAACCATTTGGTTGAGAATTTAACCACTTAATGTAGTCTGGTTCATCGATTGAAGTAGTTGAGGAGGGATTTTTTTCACTAGTAAAGTAAGGTATTGCTGGACCAATCGAATAGACAGGGATCGAGAATTTTTGCTTAAGAGCATCGATAACAATAGATTCGAGCTCGTAGACTGAAGTGAACAAAAGATATTGTGCTTTAGAAACTGTAGAGAAGACCTCCATAGTAATATCCAATAATTCTTGCCCCTTTCCATCATAAGATGATGTAGGAAGATCTAAAACGCGAATCGAAGGAATTCCAGGTATATAGTCAACTTGCTCGTGCATTTTTCCTGTCATGAATAATCACAATCATCTAGATGTGAAAACATGTAAGTATGTACTCCATTTGCAAGTGTCTGTATATATAACTTAAATCTTCGAAGAAAATACAATACCTGATAAATTGCCTCTAAGATGCGCATTCTGAGCAAGAAGATCCATGTGATAACCAATGGAGAACATAGTCGCCGACATAGTAAAAAAAGAAGCCACCGGAATATTCCTCCGATTCCCCAATCCGACGACCCAACTTAAATACGTATCGTACACTATAACACTTGGTTTCATCATCAGTTCATCAATCAATTTCTCAACCGGACCTTCCATTTTATTTAAAGTAGCTTTGACAAATCCAACAAAATCTTTAGCCCGGCCGAATTCCGAAGGAATGACGTTAGGGATGGTGGCGTATTTTATGTTTTCTGGTAAATTTTCTGAACTGATTAAGCTATACCACTCTTCAGTGACAATGAAAGTGATGAATATGTTGGGATATTTAGTGACAATGATTTTACAGAAATTAATCATAGGATTTATATGGCCTCTTCCTGGATAAGGCATAGCTACAATATGGCAATTGATTTGTGAAGAAATTTCCATATTTTGGTAATGAAATTAAAAGTGTTTAAATAAAATGATGAGTTGCTGTTGGCTTTGTGCATTTACCTCATTATATAACAGTGTTGATGATTAGTGCACAAGGAAAATATTGGGAGTGATGATCGAATTGTGGTCCCTCCATTCAGGGCGGCTCATTATATCTATATCTATAGCCTAATTCCAAGGGAGGTCTTAATTTATTTATTTTTATAAAGTTTATTCTAAATTAATTTATTTAATTTTTTTGAATATAGTGTTTTAAATTTGTCTAACTGTTAATAATTCTTCTTCTTATATAATAAGTTTATTTATTTTACAGATATTATTTATTTTATTTTAAAGTAATTATAACCGATTATTGTTTTTTTTTTTTAAATGAGGCCAACTCAAATTAGAGGCGTGAGGCAATTGCCTTTTTCTTCTAAGCTTGAGCCGCCCCTGTCTCCATTTATCAGAACTTAATTTAAAATAGTAATAATTAATGGCATTTTCAAGAAATTTGTATATTATTGCTTTGACTATCATGTTGTTTTCACCTAACGTGAAAGAAGTAAGAAAAGATGGGTTTATTTAGTAAGCACGCATTACCAAAAATATTGGTTCAATAATATTGTAGTATTTATTAATTATTAGACGGTAAGGATGAGATTTTTTTTTTTTTAAAACCATTTTCGGTCCACAGCTGGACCTATTTTATTAACTAAATAACAGAGGAAACTAATTCCTTACAGTTTAGGCCCAAATGGTCCTTCAAAAAACAAAACAAGGAATCAAAAGGTTTCCTAATCTAGACATTGTTTAAAATATATGTTATAAATTATATTTTTTTAATCAAATCAACTTATGAAAAAACGTACGGTGAGAAACGAATTTTCATTAAAATATTGGAAATTCTTATAATTGTTTTCATGTGCAAAACATTATTATATATTTTTTTTTTCACATTGATTTAATTAAAATTTCCGAAAGAATAACTACTTTTGTAAAGAGGGTTATTACCGGAGTGGATCTATGTGTATGGGTGGGGGTGTCACGGCGTTAGGAGTGTCCAAAAATTGAACCGAAAAAAGTGTTATTGGTTTATTATTATTGAGTTATTGGGTTAATAAATTTTTAATGGTTCTATTAAAAGAAATTATCGTGTTATTGGTCCGGTATTGATTTTTAATATTAATTGGGTAAACCAATAACCCATTAAGACAAGTAATTTACTATTTTTACTTGTACATAAATATTATATATTAATCTCAATACCTTATTAGTTACTACTTACTACTACTATTTTTTTATCCTTTAACTTTCAATTCACACTTCACATTGACTTTGAGTTCACAACTTCATATTATACAAAACGTCAAAATCTAAAGTAAGAACCTTAATCCTCTTAATTTCTCTTTGTATTACACTTATATAGTTCTTTTCATATTTGTTATTATTGTTTCTATTTTAGAAGCATTTGTAAAGTTACATTATTGTATTGTCGCGTCAAATTTATTAGAGAAGTCATACATTTATTTATTAGTATTTTCTAATTGGTCAAATTGAAAACCACATAGTTAGGACCAAAATCAATAAATCGAAAATTGATAAAAAAAAATATCTTATTAATTTAGGTATTGATTTAACGTATTTAAAAATTGAAAATCAATTAATCGAACCGATAATACATAAATCGAACTGAACCAATCTATGCATTGCCCTACACGGCACCCAGTAATCTCTGTTAAAACTTTATATATATAACGAATTGATCATATATTAAAATTGTCACCCATGAATCAAAATCCTTAATGGTGCGTCAGGTAAAAGATTGACTCCACCACATTGGTGTCGATGATTTGAAACCCATTGTCAACCCTATTTTTTGGCTTTTTTTTTTTCATTTATGTGCGCAAGGCTTCATTTTTTTCCCCTTTTAGTTCTTCCTTATTTGCTATTATTATTTATTAATCCAATTGACTATTTTTTGCTTTTTTAATTAATTCTTAATTTCTTGAAACATTTTCTCTTTCACTAAGTATTTATCCCTTGATATTAGTATTGCACTTGTATTCCATATTAATTATTAATGAGTACTAAATTTTGATTATCGAATAGATATTAATAAAAATATATTTTAAATAAAGTTTAAAAAACGATAGATATTATTATGTAAGAGTTTTTTTTTAATTTAAAGGTTCTTTTGATCTTTTACGTCATGCTAAGTGGGTTGAAGTTATAACTTTTTTTATATTTTCTCTCAACTATATATATTAAGTGAAGACGACTAGGTTGAAGCTATAATTTTTTATATTTTCTCTCAACTATATATCTGCAATAACACATTGAGGCAATGAAATATGAATCTAATAAAGTAATGATTAGATGATATATTCAAGTTTGAACTTTTAAGGTGGAGAATCTCTAATTTTCTCAAAATTTTAGAGAATACGATCTCTTATTACTACTAAAAATATTTAAACTACTCAGGTATCTTTAATATTAGAATAAAAAATTACTAAATATGCATATTTGATCAAGTTAATTATAAATATCGGAAAATAGAAGGAACCGACCCGTTTAGCCTATTTAAACACGTGGTACCCACAATCTCCGAATTCTAGATCTATCTCTGCAAGGGTATATCTGTTCTAAATCGCAGAAGATATTATAGTAGCATATTAAAATCAGTTCATGTAACAACTTCTCTAAGTTGTTTGATATAATTTGAACACTACATTGTTTGATAACTTCCTACAATAATCTCATGAACATAAATCAATACTATGTTCATTTACAAGTTCAACATAGCACTGCATCAACTATATTTATGGCACAAAACGTTCTTAATGAAAGCTTCAATGTTAATTTCAGAAGATCCTCCATTTGCAGTGGAACATTGACAGATTTTCTGTATTTCTTTCGCTCTTCGCCGCGTTTCCATCACTTCCTCATTTCCAGAATCCATAAACCATTTCAACAGGGTAGAAATCTCTTCCTTCGATATCGAACATTGGTCATGTTTTTTCACCCTGTAACCAATTTTCCAATCTTGAACAATTTGCTTACTGTTAGTTTTTTGATCCCAAAAAATAGGAAGAGTCAGCATCGGAAGGCCTGAGAATGCAGCTTCTTTAGTCGAATTCCATCCACAATGTGACCAAAATCCACCAATGGAAGGATGTGACAACACCTTCAATTGGTCACACCAGGGCACAACAATCCCTACACTACATCCATTTTTCTGAAATCGAACAGTTTCATCCCGTGCCACCCAAAAGAAACGAACACCACTATCGTGCACACCAGCTACGATCTCATCAAGTTCATCACGCGAGACAGATAGAAAGCTCCCTTGTGAAATGTACAAAACAGAACCATTTGGTTGAGCATTTAACCACTTAATGTACTCTGGTTCATCGATTGAAGTAGTTGAGGAGGGGTTTTTTTCGCTAGTAAAGTAAGGTATTGCTGGACCAATTGGGTAGACAGGGATGGGGAATATTTGCTTCAGAACATCGATAACAATAGATTCGAGCTCGTAGATTGAAGTGAACAAAAGATATTGTGCTTTAGAAACTGTAGAGAAGATCTCCATAACAACATCCAATAATTCTTGCCCCTTTCCATAAAATGGTGTAGGAAGATCTAAAATGCGAATAGACGGAATTCCAGGAATATAGTCAACTTGTTCGTGCATTTTTCCTGTCATGAATAATCATGTAAAAGTGAAAACAGGTAAGTAAATAGAAATTGCTAATCAATAGCTTGCTCGCGGAGAACACATTGTAGTCGTTGCTAAAGAACTAGTTGTGTAGTGTTAGCTACTAGCTAAGGTAGTGGTTGTGAGTTCGGCTAAACCCATTAGCTTTCGTTCATGTTCAATATTTGTATTAAAATGTTAGTCCAATCGCAACAATATTTGCATATATAACTTAAATCTTCGAAGAATATTCAAATAATGAAAATGCAATACCTGACAAATTGGCTCTAAGATGCCCATTCTGAGCAAGAAGATCCATGTGATAACCAATGGAGAACACAGTCGCCGACATAGTAAAAAAAGAAGCCACCGGAATATTCCTCCGATTCCCCAATCCGACGACCCAACTTAAATACGTATCGTACACTATAACACTTGGTTTCATCATCAGTTCATCAATCAATTTCTCAACCGGACCTTCCATTTTATTTAAAGTAGCTTTGACAAATCCAACAAAATCTTTAGCCCGGCCGAATTCCGAAGGAATGACGTTAGGGATGGTGGCGTAATTTATGTTTTCTGGTAAATTTTCTGAACTGATTAAGCTATACCACTCTTCAGTAACAATGAAAGTGATGAATATGTTGGGATATTTAGTGACTATGATTTTACAGAAATTAATCATAGGATTTATATGGCCTCTTCCTGGATAAGGCATTGCTACAATATGGCAATTGATTTGTGAAGGAAGTTTCATATTTTTTGGTTATGAAATTAGGTTTTTGAATAAAATGGTGAGTTTGCTTGGGTTTGTGCATTTGACTTTATTACAGAACAGTGTTGATGATAAGTGGACAGGAAAAAAAGTGGGAGTGATAATGTAATTTTGGTCACTCCATTTATCAGAAATTACTTTACAATAATTAATGCCATTTTAATTTATTTATTTTTGTACATTATTGTTTGTACCATGTTGTTTTCACCTAACGTGTAAGAAGTATTTAAAAAATGAGTTTAATTTGTAAAAAAACAAAGGTTTTTCCAATTGCTAATTAATCAATGAAAAATTTATATTATATAACATAAATCTTTTATCGAACCAGTTTATTGAAATAAATGCATGATGAAAAACTATTCTTATTAAAACACCGGGAAGCTTTTTAAGTTTTTCATATGAAAATACCATTATTATTTTTTCACCATTCAATTAAAGCCATTGAATTTTCTTACTTCATAACTAAAGTGTATAGTCCGATTCATCTATGAAATCAACCTCAATCAAAAGCAGAGTCAAAATTTAAAGGTAGTGTATTTTGAATCTAATCTTTTTGAGTTATACTATTCTTATTTAATTATAAACATTCAATGAATTTTTAAAAACATGTTTGAACTAAAGTTATTGAGTTCAACTGAATTCATAGCCAACACGTTCCCCACCATCATTGACCTCAACTTCGTAGAGGCAAAACCAAATTTATTAATTCATAGATTATAGATTCTAGATTATGTGCATTCTTGATAGATTATTTTTATATATTAAATAATTTTAGAAAATAGAAATACAGAATTAAAATTAAAATTACTAAATTCCATTTTATCTTTCTTCAAATGCAGTATTGTGGATCTGCTGGTCTTCAATTTCTTATTGGGCTTCTGATAACTAGCCCATGTGACTCAAATTGGGCTAAAGACCTAGAAAAGTTTGTGGGCCTGTAATGTTGGCTTGAATGTTAATTAATTGTTAAATGTCTCATAAAATTAGATTGATTTAGGTTAAATATGTAATATAGATTGATTCATGCGAAGTCTTGTCAAAATATTTTAATTTTAACCCTAAACCCTGAATCCTAAACCAACCAATTATAAGAAGAAAAAGTAAAGAAATTAAAATTTGGTAAGGTTGGGCGGGTAAAGTGCAAAAATATCTAATTTAGAATCATCACTTGATTAATATTTGTTGTATAAATTTTTTTACAAGTTTATCCGCTTTGGGAATACTTTCAATCATATGCGAGGTTGAAAATTTATGTCTCGAGTGCATGTAAATTGGCTTAAATCTCATGCATGTGTGACTGGATTTATTTTTCCAAACAAGTTTTTTGACTCTTTAAATTTCGAACAATTCAATATACAAATCTACTTTAAATAAACTTAAATTTGAAATATAAATTTCATATATCATAAAAGAAAAAACTTAAACCATCAATATGTTAAATTAAAGACAAATCTAACAAATTATAATTAACTTAAGTTTCAAGAGTGTGTGTCTGATATCTTTTGTCAACAAAATAATAGTTTTATTTTCCAATTTCAACACTAAATCTATTCTAAATAGGACAAAATTTGAAACATTTTAATCCACATAAATTCAACTTTAAGTCATCCCTACGAGCTACCCGGTTAGATTATATTATATGCCGCTTGATAAATTAGACATTTTAAATACTTTTTTCGAACTTAACTTTATTAATTAGTGATTCGACATCCCTGCATGCCATCTCATAATATCCATTTAATCATTCATTAGATTGATTAGAACTATACAAGACCTTATCATACGGTGATGATATTCAATCAAACTGATTTAAATAAATTAATTAATTAAATCAAAGTGATTTTGGACTATATTATAATAATATATAACTAAAGAGAGAAAGCACCGACCAAATTCCATGAAATTATTTGACCTTACTTAACTCTTACTCCACAAATTTCACATGCTATAGGGATCTAGGCCTGAGCACATATATAAAATTAAATAATAATTGCTATATGCTATCCTCTTCATCTTTTTTTTAATCTGACCTTCGATATCCACATTCAAATTCAACTAGTTTGAATTCACGCATCTTTATCTCTTTATTATATTCTTTCTTCCCTGTTTGAAATTCGAGAGTTTTTTACTCAAAGTTAGAGTTTAAAGAAGATCTTTTTCACATATCAAAAGTATCCTTAGAACTTGTGATTTAAAAATGTCACGATAAAAGTAGAAAGTTTCCAAATATAGAATCGTGCACATCGTTCTAATTTTCAAAAAAACTTAAAATAAAAGAGTGTCATATAAAATGAAACAGACAAGCCGTCCAAATGCTAGCATTTCATTACTTAACAAGTACTTCAAAACATCTAATACCACTAGCTACATTAACAAGATAACCAAATTAAGTAATTAAACCTAATTTAGTTTTATGTCCAGAGAGACTCTCTCTTTACAGGATCTTGCATTATAGAACTGCTAGAGGAAGCAAAGCTGAGATATTGCTGAAGATTATTATTGAAGTTATTATTATTATTACTTATTCCATATGGTGATTTATCTAATTCTTGTTCCATTAAAGTTGTTGGTAAACTGCAGGGAACAGGTTCTTGTTGCATTTGGATGCATAATATTTCTGCTTGAGCTACAGCTAACTGCATTTGTAACTGAGAAACTTGATTCTGTAGAAATGAAATGGCACCTACACATCCATAAACAGGATCTCTTACTCTTGCATTTGCTTCATAAACCAAACTGCTTACTGCATCTGCTCTCTGCTGTATTGGAAGTTCCTGAAAATATACAAATGTAAACCAAGAAAAAAAAATCATATAATTGTTGCATATATATGACTAGTGGCACGGAGTCACGATTTTCATTGAAATATAAAAAAAAGTAAACAAGTAAAACATGAAATAATTTTGACTGAATATAAATTGTAATTTTTTGACGAAGGGGGTTCAAAACTAGCTAGCTCCGCCTCTTTTAATATAACATGAAGAAACCACTCATTCAACATTTAATTTTTGGTCATATCAAGTTCATCTTTGGTTTTATGCATTCAGTATTTGAAACCTGCTGACCAACAAAATCCAGATTCGCACTCTGTAAGGCCAACAACAAAAGAGGGAAGCACTTTGTACCAGGAGTTTTGTTATTCAATCTACGGACTTGAACCCTAGACCTAGCTCGGGTTAAAGACGGATGAGATCAAAGTTTATTTTTTCTACTAAAACCACCCATTAATGATTGATGCAGGTTTTGGCATGACCCCAACCCGTATAAATTATCTCAAAAATATAAAAATATGCCTATACTAAACAGTCTGAACTTCTAAGAGTTAGAATTTTTCTAACCACTACAACAATATTTTTGAATAAATTCTAAAGTTCCATTTTTTTTACAAGTCAAAATTAAGGGTTTCATCATATATTGTTGTTCTTTTAGGTTGGTGTTTTACATTTTTTTATAAATTTTTCCAGGTCGTCTGGGGTGTTATAAATCAGGAAGAAAGTTACAAGAGGACTTGATCTTAGCCTCCGATTACAACACAAGAATAAGCACGACTTTATCCTTCAAAAAATAGGGGAGGTGAAGCTAGAAAAATAGACATTCCACCCCTCGCAAAACTAGGGGAGGTTGGTGTTTTACATAAGAAAGATTTATAAGGGGTTATTAGAAGAAAGAGAAGTACCTGCAACATCTTGCTAATATTGCTAGCACCAAACACCTTGTGAACAATGGCAAACTTGTGGGGATCATCAGGAGGAAAGTAAGGGGCAAAGATGCAGTCTTTGGCGCACCGACGCCTTAGCAATTTGCAAGAAGCACAAGGAGAACTTCCTGTTCCCATTTTTGTGCCAGAAAGATAACTTCAACAAAGAGAATGAGAATTAAGGAAGAGAGAGATATTGTAGTAGCTAGCTTAGGACAAAGTGTTGTTTGGAAGAGAATGAGCTGGGAACCTATTTATAACACTTTACGAAGAGTTACTGTGGTATAGAATTCATTGACAAATAAAATATCATGTATAACTTGAGCAGAGTTATTTGATACTTGTGCCAGTGAGAGGTAGCACCCGTAATATTGCCTGGGGCGGAGACAACTTGTAGTTAGGGCTTCATCTGAACTCCCTTTCGGTGGAATTATACTATTCATACATAATAAAAAATAAAAAATTGTGTATATATAGTAGATGTTGAACCCTCTTTGGTTTGGTTAATTCGTGTATTTACTTTTTCAGATTTTAAAGTCCTTAGTAAAAATCATGCTTCGCCACTCCATGTTGCTTCCTGCTGGTGGTAGCTAGGTATTCCGTGGAATCAATAGAGGTACGCGAAAGCTCATAAAAAAAGTTTATAATTATACAACAACTTCGAGAGTTAATATATACAGTAATAATCGAGTTCACTGTCAAATTTTTATAGGTATTTAGAAATTTTTTAAACAACAAAAATACCCTAGTTCATGTACCCATAATCTACCTTGAATGTATGTAGACTGATCCGAACATCACAATTATTAGAAAAAAAGATTGTGGACACTTCCAATCCGAAATATTAATCATGTAAAAATGATATTATAAAGCTGGATCTTCAAGGACTTAGAAAAGCAAAACTCAATACAAAAATATTTTGAGCTTCATTAATATATTACTCTTTGAGATATAGTTAGTTTAATTAAGTAGAATAAAAAAACTAGGATAAAGAATTAATGGTGACACCGCCAAGAAGCGTTAAAGGTTGGCAACTAATAATTCAGTTTGATGAATTTTCACGTTATTGTTTGACTAATATATATTAGAGATCTATACTTATAGCTAGCTAATAAATACTAATAAAAATTAGCAAATGAAATATTTAATTTTTAAAGAATAGAGTATAGTATATGAGTAGTAGATAAGACAAGGGGCAATAAATTCATGGGAGAACAACTAGGGTTAGGGTTTAGCAAAATAGTGAGTAACGATGCAAAAACCCTAGCCCCGAGCAAGACCAAAAGATGAGCTCGACGTGAATGTTTGTTGGCGGACATTCACATGGAAACATCTATTTTTTTTGTCATATGTTTTTCTTATAAACCGCCATACAAATTACCTTGTGTGACCCTTCTATGAATTTTTAGGGTGTGATGATACATTTTTTAGGAAAATTAATTATAAGATAATTTATTAATTTTTTCTTCTATAGCTAGAAATTGTGTTGAAAAACTCATCAAAGAGATGGGGTATTTTTGGAAAACAAAATAATTAATAGGTTTTTGGACTTAAAATTTTTTATTTATTTTAAATCATTGAAAAAGTGGTAAAAAATCATTTATTTTGAACCGGAAGGAGTATTATTTGTTATAAGTTTTACTATTATTACATATACACAAGCTACTAATTGATGAAATTCGCAAACTTGTAATATCTTCTTGATTTGTTTATATATTTGGTAAATATCGAAAGTGTTTATACGCATTAAAATTAAGGGCAAATTACAGAAATCATATACTTTTAAGGCAAAATTACAATCTATTCCTTAAAAGTTTATAATTACAGAAATTCCTCAAACGGTTACAATAATATAAGCGCTGATACATTAATCTGATGCGCGAGATACATTAATCGTTAAGTAAGATACATTACATTTTATACATGATACACTAATCTGATGCGCGAAAATGAGAGATTTTGGAGATTTGTAAAACTTATAGGGAATAATGATAATAAGTAAACTAAAATGTGAGATTTCTCCAATTTTTCCTAAAATTAATTGTAGGTCATAAGTTGGTCACTAATATAAGATCTTACGGCTAATTATATATATATTTTTGTTTGATTTAACCTTTTGCGGTTTATCACTATTATCTTTTGTATTCTACTTTCGTTATTCGGTCCTTTCTTTTTTATTAATCTAAAAATACTTTTAAAATTTTATATTTGTAAAGAGCTCTATGGACATTTTTGTCATTTAACCAAAAAATTACTTATCAATATCATTTTACCAAACAGACTAATGGCACACTTATTATTAATTTCAACAATTCTATCTAAACATTTGACTGTTTATAAATAAAATCAATTTCGGTATCTAAAAATATTTTTCAACACTTGATACTTATCAACTAATCTAAATGGTATCTATTTATTAGGTCACTTGAATAGCAAATTACATGAACCCTGCAATATATAGTTGGTTAATGACCTGTTAGCATCGGTAAAAAACATTATGTACATATAATATGTATATGCTTAATCAATAAAATAAGGAGAAAAATAAAAGACGAATTGATGTTACCATAAAACATGAGTCATTGTAGGCAAAAGAAGCTTAAGTAAGAGAATTACTATTGCATTGAAAATTGAAAATTTTAATTATATATTGACGCAAATCAAGTGGGAAAACCTTTTTATTTTTTATTTTTCCACATTTTTTGACAATTTAAGGTTTAATTTGTGCCAATTGACTTGTACTCCTGCAGACGAACATTATTTTAGTTGACATTAATTAGCGACTCTTATTAAAAGGAAATTGTTTAGGCTGTAAACCATGTGTTTAAGCTGTTTAATCTATAAAATACGACGTGCTTAACACAGGTTCCAAGTTTAATAATCACTCTATAATCACATACACGTCCACCAATTAATTTCTACTCATATACACTAATGGCTCACCTCTTCATGTACAATATGTTATTTTTGGGCATAATTAGTAGAACTGTTAAATTGAGCTAAACCAAACTTGAAAGAGTGTTTATGGGTGCTCTTATTTTCTTCTTTAAACACATAGGTTTATATTAAATCATGTTAAGTTACTAAAGTTAAAGTAACAATCCAATGAAGTAAGAACGCATATCAATTGCTTCATTATACTTAAAATAGATGTTCATTTTTATTTATCCAGTTAAAAACAAAAAGATAAATTACCATTTAATACCTATTTTACACTTCTTATTAAGTATACTATTTTAGATGAATAAGTAGGGTGATATATAGTAAAATTATCATTTTATTTATTGCTTCTTAAGGGGTATGTTAAGTCAAATATGAATGGAGATGGCTATCATTAAGCACTAATGGTTTATGTGCAAACAAACACATTGTCTATTGATTTGGTGCAAATACCAAGTACAAATAAGTTTAAGGAGAAAACTTACCCACATCATAGTTATTTACATTTTGAACTAATAAATGTGTTTGAATATAGGCTTCTGTCATTTAAACGTAGTTAGTTAGTTAATTTCTCAATTTGTTAAACTTTTCATTCAATCACTTAATCATACTAGTAATTTGAATTAATTTGATGAGGACATATTACGTATTTACCCTTTTTCAAGGACAAGAATGGGATAGTTTAGAAACTTTTTGGCAGAATAATTAATTATGCATTACCTTCCAATTTAGCACCTTCTATTACACATATTCCAAGAGTTCTAAAAGTTGGATATTTCCTTCAGTTTCACTCCTCCACCGTAGCCGATGAATATCTCTCTACTTCTACCCTCAAGACAACTGAATAATCCAAATATTTGTAGCAGCAAATTCTAATATTTTCCATAACATCCCCCTATAAAATATAAATTGGAAAAAAATAATGAAAAGTTCTTTAAATTTACGATATGAATTTTGTCTAACATTTTATGAAAAAAAGTTGCAATTTATAGTACTTTCCGTATAGTTTTTGAATATCTAAAATTTTATTTTAAAATATCAAATAAATGTAATCTAATTTAGATTTGAAAATTAGTCAAATTAACTCTCGAAAAGCGCAACATGACAATTAAAAAGAAACGTCGAGAGTAATTTGTCATTTTAGAAATGTAAAACAAAGTTCATTATTTTCTCTCATTTTATTCTTAGTACTACTTATGACAAGTAGATAGAGTAAATATTTAATGAAAGAGATTAACCTTTAAGACAAGGTATAATAGAAGGGAAAATACTCCTTACTACGTAATATTTTTTTTTGAGAAATATGTAAAAGAGAAACACCATAGATAATTTAAGACGGAGACATACAATAGAATACAGTGGTAACATGCACAAAATGAAGTAATTTAAGCAGTTACAGCTTACACATCTGATTCACCATTAATTAAGTTGGGATGAAAATGAAAAGATTCTTCAGCAGTATGGCTAAGCTAGACATATAATTAAAAAAATATTCATCAACTTATTAGAGCAAATGTATCACGAGGTTTCTGAAATGATACACCATAAACAATAAGAGTTGAAGAACCCCAAGCTTCGATTCTCACTCTTTAGCATTTAATGCTTTCCACATGATTCCAAACTTTTTATCTTCTATTCCGAGGAAAACAGCTCTTTTTCCCAGCTACTAAAAACTCTATTGAATTATATTATAATTATCATATCCAATTTTCTATGTTCAACTAGTCTAAATGACCAAATCACTTTTCCTTCTAAGACAAAAATATAAGTTATGGGTCCCCCACCTAACCTCATAAAATACAAAAAAAAAATCTTCTGTTTCAGTTTCCAATTTAGAATTTTTCAAACCAGTAACTTCTTATAGCTAGGAAGTAGAGACGTGGTCGACAGGATGAGAACCTTGTAAATATTGTTTATTGATTTTATGGAATAATTAATTTTATAAGGTGATGAATAAAATAAGAGTGAAAAACAGACATCTTCAGTACCGTCTTAGAGAAAATAAAAAACATGCGAGCTTCAATGCATCCATTAATTGCACTTGGTGATATGGAAGATTCGATTATTGGGAAAATGGATGTTTTCTTATTTATTTAAATTTAAAACTATCTTCTTTTTTCTTTTCTTTTGTTCAATCTCTAAAGTGATGGAAATTCAAGGCTTCGGGTTTTGTTGAACACTAAATTATTGAAAAGAAAACAAAAGGTGGCAAATTTTTATGTGAAAATCAATTCCCTGAAATCCTAAAATCTTCCATGAGGTTTATCGAAAGAGAGTAAGTCAGAGCCTGAAATCATTCACAATCGATAGAGGATTCATCACACCATTCTCTCCGAATGCAGATTTAGAATTTGAACTTTATTAGTTCAAACTCGATATTCTATCATAGTCAATACTTTATATTTGAATCTATTATTTGTATTGAATTTGTCCCAATTTATGTGATAATATTTTATTAAACGAGTAAAATAATATTTATAGTCTAACATAAATCATAAATATTTGTGCGGTGATAAGTCATATCATTAAGGATAAATTAAGCATTTTAAAATTAAATTTGTTATCAAATATAGAAAATACACAAATCGGGACGGAGGAAGTAGCAATTTAGTGAGAGTTTTAACGCATACAAGATTTACGCTAAGCAACTGTGTTCGATAAACCTGTTATCTATGTATTACCGTATATCCTATATCCTCCCCTAATTCTTCATATTCAAAATCGTGCATGATATTTTCATTTCACATGGATTCTTAAGTGATACAATTAAAGAAAGAAGATTTCTTTTCCCTTATGTCCTCGTTCATTGGATTTCTTAAAAGTTATACAAATTCTTACTTCTTCCGTCCATTTTTAATTGTCATAGTTTTTTTTAAAGTCAAACGATAAGAACTTTGACTAACATTTTACGATGTATTTTTTTCATCATATTGATATGCAAAAAATTGCAATTTATTGTACTTTTCGTATAGTTTTTGAATATCTAATTTTTTTTTGTTTAATATATCAAATTAATGTAATCTAATTTAACTTTAAAGATTAGTCAAATTGACTTTCGAAAAGTGCAACATGACAATTAAAAGTGGACGGAGGTAGTAATTGTTATAGTCAAAATTTCTTACTAATCCAACTCTTTGATTTTAACTAGTAAGTTACACCTATCCAATTTGGTGAAGGTCTGAAAATTGACAAAACACTCAACTGGATAGGCACGTGATTGCATGGAGAGGGGCTGAAGCTAATATCTTGCTGCAAATGTACTCTTTGTTTGTTGCTTAGACTTAATTACAGATTCCCTAAGAAACATATTTTATTGAAGGCTTATCACCAGCATGCTAGGTTCCTATTGCAGGACCAAGGTCGAGAAGAGACAAGGCAAGCAGTCTGACCTTGTCTCATTATCAGTAATTTAAAATGCCAAAAATTGCTTATTATGGTGCAAAAATAAATTTTGAAGAGTTTTCAATTGATGAAACAAATTCTCTTCAATTAGACAAGAAAGAAAAGAGTCAATAGATGAAACAGGAGGTTCTTACCACAGCGCAATATTTTTTTATAAGACCATATTTCTTATATAAGTTTTAAACATATCATAGCAATGATATCGTGGTATATTAATCAAAGCAATTACCTTCCAAGATACTAACCAAAAGAAGGGAAGTTGATCTTTGATCATATTGGTGACTCCATAATAGTAATACTTCAGAGAAAAATCATTCCTGCACTATCAACTGTAATCAAATGACGAAATTAAATAAGATCTTTTTTACTTAGCATAATGACCTACCAAAATATTTTGCGTGTTTCCATCAGTTATTCCATCCAGTTTTAGATGTCGGTGTTCATCCAATTGGCGTCTGTGTCGTCTTTTGATTCCATCTCTAAACAGAGTGCTTCCTGAACTTTTAACTTCCACAGGAATGTAGGATCCTTGTGAGTTCTGCTGAATATTTTTGTTCTTGAAGTACGTTACTGCCTGTGCCTGAACTATTGTACCACAAGAAAGCTTTAGCAGTAATGAACAGATAACAATTAGCTTTCCCTTCACCACCCTTCTAGATACATATGATCTAATGGAAGACTTTGATGTCATTCCACCAAATTCATTTCACTTTCATGTTAGGAACATATAACGGCAAAGCATTAACTATGAAACAAAGGAGGGATTTAATGAAATACTTGAACATACCAGATTTTGAAGACGCTGAGATCACAGCAACGTCTTTAAGCTTCTTAATTTTTTCAATTACGAAATAATTTTCAGGGTCATCTACAATGTTCATGTCAAAACATAAGAGCGCCTTTTCACATGCCTGAAAAGTACAAGTCAGAGGCAGATATTGGGATACACTTACTATAAGCAGTAGGACGTTGTAACTTCACAATATTTATGAAGTCATAAGGTACCAGGCTCAAAATAAATGAACAAAATAGATAGCATCAAGTGAAATACATATGCCCTTAGTGTCGGCAAGATGTTAAACATGCAATAGTTGCACAGCTAGATTGATCTAATTCCTAGCATAAGTTTCACTACACATAAGCCCATGACAAACTGTCCATACTGTATTTCTGAAGTAGACAAAGGAGGACTCATTGCTGAGGTAGAAAGTTAATTAGAACGAGACGTTTTCAGCATGAGTCTAATTCCTAATTCAGAATGCAAAAGAACCGTAAATCTACATCTAACAAATTTCCAACAAGAGGCATAAAGATAACAAAGTTTAGTGATTTTCACAATAGCATCTGAGTGTCAGATCAAATTATTCAGGTAAACTAACAGAGATAGAACCTACAAACATATCCAAAAGGGGAACACAATATGACATGATAAGAACCTTCAAGCTATGATCACAGAAGAATAGAAACAGAACAGTAGAAGCAGTAGCATTTAGCATAAACTCTGACCTGACCATAAATTTTCAATGGACAGCATATACTAAGAATTTTGTTCCTTGCTCATTTGCACATGTAAAATGCTTACAAGTGCCCAAAATTTTGTCAGAAATTTACCTTCTTTGCAATGGAACAAAAGCCACTTTCAAGTGAATGCTCAGCAAAAGTGAGCCACTCGCTATATGAAACAAGAAGCCTCTGATCACTGATAGCTTTCTGCTCTCTCATAAGCAATGCCTCATATCTCAACGCCAAGCAACTCTGTGAATACTCAATTGTTAAAAATCACGTGTTTGGAACCGAAAATAAAAAGGCAAAACCAGAATTTCTATAATAGAAGAATAAAATCATCATCAGTTGTGGTTTCTTAAAGCTTTCACAACATAGGATATGCCTACACTTTGGATCTCCCAAAATGTTCGACACACTTTAACTCTGATAAATTTTGTATGCAGCTTTCACAAATTTCAAAAAGATAATTTAAAGCATGATGTGATGTTTAAAATCAGATGAATTCTCGACAACTACATCGACATTCTGTTGAAGACTACAGCTAACTCTTAACCTCATGCTCTGTCAAATTGTTTCACATATAAGAAAAGAACGAGGTGTATCTGCGGTAATAAACCATGAAAGCTATCCAATCATTACACTTATTGGATAGAGTATAGACAGGTTCTCGTGTTCCTAAATGTCACTTCTATTGATTACTTCATTTTCACAAACTTTAACCGAAAATAGTTTTTGTATATACATAAGGAAGGATATATTTCCTTTACAGATACCAATTTCTCTGCCACACAGCAGTCATTATTTACATCTTTTGCTACTCACATTACCACCTGCCACCACCGCCACTTGTACAGAAATATAAGTTATCTGTGTCTACTATTAATACTTATTGAAATGCATTCCAACACTAAAACTAAAGTAAAGAAATAAATTCCTTAGCAAAACAATATTAGCATGAGATTTATCTTTTGAAGATAATACAATTACCGAACACAACAGGCTACAAAATTTCAAGCAGCGCTTCAACTTATCACAAATTCCACCAAAATACATGGTTTAATACAGCAGACGCTCTTCCACTGTATGCATTTTTTCAGTGTCTTCAGCATCATCCTACTGAAAACTACTGTTCTTTTTGTCATAAAAAAAAAAAAAAACTACTGTTCTTTCCGATTACTATATCTTCTAGTAACTGTGTGTTTCCAAATAACTAAGTCAAAGTGAAATGTACCAATTTGAAATTGATAGAGTCAAAGCTGTATACCTCAGTATCTCCGATGAGAGCAAAAACGCGAACTAGAAAATCTACGATCAGAAGCTTATGCTCTGCAGCTTTTCCAGCGATTTCCTCAATAATTCGGAGAGATTCGTGTCTCATGAACTGTTTCAAAGTACATACCACTCCGTCCAGAGATTTGTAATCGTCCCAAGCTAAAACGGACTCGAGAATTCGAAGAGTTCCTTCATCCAGTCTGCACAAAAATCATGCTCACAAGTGCATTTTATTGAATCAGAATAAAAATTTTGATTAATCGAAAACAAACCTACGGCTCTCGACTTGGAATCTAAATAGGGAGATTTGCTGCGAAACTGCAGTTGACATCTTCACGAGAAGGAAATGAGGAGCTGCAGATTTCAAACTGCCCTAATTTATAGTCTGTTCGAATTTTGTATTTTCCGCGTTCCCTTTTTAATTTTATTTTGGGTTAATTTCAAAGAGCTCCTTCTTGTTACATAAACTACACTTTCCTCCCTTGATGTTGATGAGGTTTAAAGATCGTTACAAGAAACTGGATTTAGCGACGAGAGCTAAATCATTAAATTTCATGCTAATTTTATTTAACATGAAGGATGCTTACTTTAATATAGTCAGTAACATTATGATTATGAATGAGTCGTCAAAGTGTTGGTCTAACAAAGTAAATTAATATTAATATTTTTTTGAACTTTGTATTGAAATTACGAGCCTTCAAAAATGATGTAAATGAGATGAATTACAATGAAATTGGAATGGTAAAAACAATTTAAGACATGACATAAAAGTTGATTTTTGACTTTAAGAAAAACAACTCTAATAGAACAGTTATGACCCACTGAGTTGCCGAGTCAAAGGGATTTTCCCAATAGGGGTCTTAGGTTGGTAGATCCCGTCACAGGTGACTTGCCTTGGTATGTTTACCTCTCCTTGTGTGATTTTGCGGGTTCCCTTGTCATAAAAAAGAATAGTTCAAGAGAAGGAAGGAAGTAGTGGTCGATGGCAAAAAGCTACCAAACTTGACTTGTAAGGGATCAAAGTAGCACGCGTTGTCGAAAATAATCCCAACAGCTTTCCAGTTGCAACATGGAAAAATCCAGAGTTATAGTCACCAAGTTGAATCACCACGATCTCATCAGTAACAATTATGGTGTACACATTATCATCTAGGTCTAATTTATATGCAATACTCGGAGCTGTCACAGTGAACTCTTTCTTCCATGAATTTAAGTTACTCAGATCATCATCAATGTTATTGTGAGCAACGTATACGTTGATCAAGAGGGAGCAAATAGGACCACAACTTAATGTTACCAAACAAAGCTTTTCTCCCTTTTCTACTACATTTGTTACAGAATATTCAGGAATTTCCATTGGTACCACAATCATATCAAATTCTTCCTTAGTTACATCAAAACAGAGGAGAGTTTTTGTCACAATTGTAGAAGTACAAGTATTTGCGTACCAATATAATATCCCCTTCAAATATACAGTTGTAACAACATCTGAAATATTGTGACGAGGAATTACTTTCAAAGCCCTCCATGAATGGTCAGTTCCAATAGTTAAAATCGAAGGTTTAATCACTTCCGAATTTCCATCAAGAACAACAACCTTGTATTCATATGAAAGTGGGCAAAATCCAAAGCCCACAATAGTAGCCAAATTCATATTCCCCACACCTGTTATATAAATACCAGTAGAATTAAAACAGAATCAAGAAAAGGTTGGAAATATTATACAAACAAGACACGAAGTAGTATTAGTATTTATAGAGCAAGCTAAGTATCATGTTATTCCAAAGAGACACAGTTATTTCACAATGAAACACTAAGAGAAATACCTAGATATGTATTTGGTGCAGTTATGAGGTATTCTTTAGTGACAGGATTGAAGACATGGAAACGAGTTTTATCAGAAAAAGACCAAAAACAGACGAAACCATTCACAGAATTGACACATGTCATGTTCATCCAAGGATTAAAGTTCTGGCCTAATAGTACATCCTTTGCCGTGCATAAGTGTTTAGTCTTCCAATCTTCAAATTGATGATCATTTTGATTATAACTATTGTGCCATTCCAAGGAAGAAACTGTAATTGAACGATTTTCATTTCCGTCAAAAGCAACAATAACTGCTTCCAGTTGAGAGAACGATGAGGATTTTATTCTCTGTTCAATATGTAAATAGGCAAAGCTGCCAGTATGTATAATCGAACACCACTGCATACATACCATCTTTATTTTTTCAGCCAAATCATGGCCAGGTACTCTTCGTAATATCTCAATAACAACTTCTTTGGGTACATAAATGATATCTTGTTTTTTATTTTCCATGATTCTCTTTGAGATTTTCTTCCTACGGTGCCTACTAATCCAAAAGTAAAAGGTCATTGATTATTTTAATAATTGACATTTTGTTAACTAAACAACGATAACAACAGAGTGAAATCTCACAAGCGAGGTCTGATGAGGGTGGAGTATTCAAGTGCAGCAATAACGATAAATTAAGAACAATTATTTGCGGTCCTTTTACACTTGCTAATAACGGAAGAATCCAAAGACAGATCTCATTTCAATAAAATGCAGTAATGAAAAAAGATTGCAACCTCTTCTATTCCTACTTTGGTGGAAGTGAATAATTTGATGTGATCTTAGCAAAGCAAAAGACTAGGTCTTCCTTCAGAATGTGTCAACTAGGGAAAAACAAAACAAAATAAACAATAAGGCCTAAGGGAGTTCTAATAAATGAAAATTTAAAAAGTAAAAATATTACTTTATTGCAGAAAGACTTAAGAAATACTACCAACACAACTACAAATGTTACCTGGCCTTTTTCCTATGTCGTGAAACCGAAAAGTGATTTCGAAAAGACCCTTAAAATCACCATCACTTGTCAATCAATAAGAAATCACCAAAACTAAAAGTATCATATTAATAAATCTCCTTGGATGTGATAGTATAAAAGACAATTGCAAAGTTACCAATTTTTACAATTATAAGTTAAATTTTGGGTAATTTTCAAAGAGGTCCTTGTTGTTAAATGAACTACACTTTCCTCCATGTGATTTATGACGTTATGCATAACTGCGTCAACTTTATGGTTTTATCACAATACCTCCTTTTTCCCTTGCATAAGTCCGAGTTGATGTCATTCACTATTATTATTTCCTTATTTGAGTTAATATTATGGCTTAAATATCAGTAAAATTTTGCATTAAATAAATCACAAATAAGCTTCAGACATATAATTTTAATAGAATTAGAACGGTTACAAAAATAGAGTTTTTAATTTTGACATGGACTCTTCTTTGATAAATAAAAGGATCTTTTTCTTTGCCTTTCAAGATATTGCGTATAAAGAGAAAGATAGCCAGTCCTCTTGGGCGGCCGAGAGTGTTATGTAAAAAGGACCAAGGAGGATCCTATCCTAAAGGAGAAGGAGGAGGAGTAGGAGCTAGCTTTAGGGGCGGAATCGAAGCGAAGAAATTCGTTCATGCCACGACGAGGAAATTTATTACACATGAAAAACTAACGAACTTCATCAACAGCTAAATTTCTCGTTCAATGGTTGTTCAACACAATTAAGCACTAAATTTTCTCAAATAAGTGATCCCAAAAGGTACACTATACTATATATTATGAATTTATATAATACTACTTATTTATATGATCCAACTACTACAAAAAGGTTGAGAGAATGTATGCAAACTTTGAAGATCTTATTTGCTTTCTTCTGTATTTTCATTGGATTTATTTTCTTGACAACCGGTCTTTTATGTTCATACTATTAATATTTTTAGCTATCTATTGTCTTTCTACTTAGTTTTATTATGAATAAATTAGTAACGAATGTTCGTTCTACGTACTTTTAGGTCTAACCAAAAAAAAAGTTTTTATCATAGGATTAATTTGAGGGTCATTCCTAAGAATTACCATGGATCCTTTTCTTGGAAAACGAGGTTTACTTCTCCTAGGAAAATATGAGCAGATTTAGTACTAGGGGAGGCGCACCTCTGATTCTGTATTAATATAGCCTCTGGTCAAGGGGCGCCTTATTTTTACGGCTCGTAAAGATATCACGCCTCCATAATCTAACTCAACCTCAAAACTTAGCTTATAAAAAAAGTTTGCCCAAGTCCACACAAGCCCATTCCACATGCATTGTATGATTTTTACCTACTCGGCTACTCTAACACCCCTTTCACGTCTTGACCCAAATCTTTCACGCTCAGACCCGAATAGAGCGTGGATCGGGAGCATAAATGGAGATATGGATCTGGCTAAATTCAATATTTTTTAAAAAGAAAAATTAACCTATAAATAGGTGAAAATTGGCTCTTATCAAATTTTGTTTGGAGTATGCTTTCCTCTTTAATTGGCCTTTTGGAGCCTTAAGCCATGCTAGAGCAAGGGCCGTCTTAACCCCTAGGCCACTAAAGTCATCGCTTGGGGCCTCATATTTTTTTGGGGCCCCATTTTTAAAAATATAATTACTTATATATGTTTTTTTTTTAAAAAATAATAATTATATGTACTATGAATGTTATGATTTCTACTAAGGAAATTGCATATGAGATGAATATAAACCTAAATTTCGTAAGAAACAATTTAATGAAAATATGGATAACAAAATCACAAAAGTCCCTTGAAGAATCTTTTAGAGTTGATTACTTTATATATGTAGAGTAGATCAAACTGTTTTTTCACTTCAAAATAGATTTGAACCAATTGAAGCATATGAAAATATTTTTGATTTTTTATTTAGTGGTAAAATATTGAGATCACTAGATGATGAGAATTTTAAAAAATATTGTCTTAACCTTGAACTTTCTTTAACACGTAATATTTATTTTGGTATTGATGATTTAGATTTATTTTTTGAATTAAAGTGTTAAGAGAAATAATACAAGTAGAAGATAGTGATCTAATGAAAATACTCAATCAAATAAAAAGACTTGATTCCTTTCCAAATACACATATTGCTTATAGAATAATGTTAACAAATCTGGTAACCGTTGCCTCAGTGGAAAGAAATTTTTTCAAAATTAAAATTTATTAAATCTTCTTTAAGATC
The DNA here is from genome assembly GCA_036250405.1 of Solanum raphanifolium. Lineage (NCBI taxonomy): Eukaryota > Viridiplantae > Streptophyta > Magnoliopsida > Solanales > Solanaceae > Solanum > Solanum raphanifolium. The sequence continues at coordinate 39,192 of JAJOOE010001633.1, forward strand.
AACAATGTCTCAAGAGAGATTGAATGAGTTAGCTATATTATCATTTGAAAAGAAATTATTAAAACAAATTGATTATAAAACAGTACTTAATGACTTCGCATCTAAAATAGATAGAAAAGTAGATTTTAAATAAAAATACATATGACGAAAAAAAATATTAGGGCCTCTCTCTTAAGTTTCGCTTTAGGCCCCTGATGTTGTTGAGTCGGTCCTGGCTAGAGCCACATTGTGAATAAAGCTTTAGGTCTTGCACCATTCTTATCTTGTGGTTTGGCACTTATCCGAATTTTGCATATAGCTCAAGCTTAGTGCATTGAGTTGTGTGCCTTTCAAGGCACTCTTTCAGCATCGTTAATAGGGGGCACTACAATAAAAATAGGCAATAAATAGACACATAAATAAAGAGTGCTAAATTTTTTATTGGCATTAGTTAAGTGTCATTAGATTCAATGTCGCTAAAACCTTAAGGGACATATACAAAGAGTGTTAATTGCTGCAAAAAAATACATATTTAGCAGCAGTTAAACTATTATCGTTAATTAATTGCTGCTAAAGAGCATTTTTTATGTAGTGGGACAGGTATGATCATAACCTTCTTGTCATACTTTTACCACCTACCTCCATCACCCAGACTACTTTGTGCAATTATGTCTTACGGCATTTTCAACATTAGCATATCTTGCCCAAATATATTTTCAACACCTTTGTTATATATTATCGAAGTACTAATTATCAATCATAATATATAAATATTTGATTTTTTAGAAAGAATGGAAATCACAAAGATATGCAAGGTACAGAAAAAACATGTCATATCTATACCCAAAGAAGTTGTTATGGAGATACTACAAAGAGTACCGGGAAAAGATTTGGATGAAAAGTTTAAGATGGTGTGTATGCAATGGTGTTCGATTATCTATAGTGGAAGCTTTGCCTACTCACACATTGAGCAGATAATAAAGTCATCATCGTTCTCACAACTTGAAGCAGTTGTAATTAAAGAGGCAAAAGATCAACAGTCTATTACAATTTCATCTTTGGAATGGCACAATTACAATCAAAATCGTGATGAATTCGAACATTGGGAGACTAAAGACTTATATACAACAAAAATCGTATCGTCCCAAACATTTTCACCAAGACATAGGTGGAGCATGATGAAGACGGCAAATTCTATGAATGGTTTCATCTGTTTTTGGTCTAGCTATGATGCTTGTTTCCATATCTTCAATCCCGTCAGTAAAGAATATGTCACTACTCCAACCTATACACATAAAGGTATTTTTTTTTTTGTTTATAGTCTTTATATGCCGAAGTTCACGTGTCCTTAAAGTAATATTTGTGTGTACATACATATAGACTATAGCATAATCTATGCTTAAGTGTTGGGTTTTAAGGTGTGAACAAGAAATGAAGGGTTGTGACTCTCCTGAAGGGTTGTGTCCTTTCTAAAGGGGTGTGACCGTTTGAAAGGTTGTGCCTTTTTCCAAAGTGTTGTGACCTTTCTGAAAGATTGTCTTCTTTCCAAAGAGTTGTGACATTTACCCTTTGTTGGCTATAAATAGAGATGTTTTCTCTCATATTTCTGCATCGAATTCTTTCCTTCTCTTGCATACATTTCTTACAAAATAAAATTTATCGATCGTGTCTCTGTGTGTGATTCGTTGTTTTCATTTTGAGTTCGTTAAAATTATTGAAATTTGAGGTACTGCTGCTTCTTTAATGGTAATTCGTTTTATCTTGGGAGGAATTAATCTGCAACCTCGGGTACTTGAGGGGATTAAATTTCTTAAGGACACACAGTGGGTTCTGTGGACTCGGATAGTTCTTTGTGTTTTTCTTTTCATCTTTTATTATTTCTGGTTTACTAATCTGAATACATGAGATAATAAGCTTAAGAAATTTAATATGATGGTATTTTCTGTGGTAAGAAAATTACTTTTATTTTCTGTGTTCTTTTTGTTGGAAAAAAAAAGAAAGAAAAGAGGATTATTTTATCATATGATAAAACAGATTTTGGATGAATTAATACAACTTTAATATGTTCGAGTATATTTTCTGTAGTATGATTTCCTTGGATGGGTAAGATTATTTTTATTTTCTTCCCAAGTGCATTGAAGCATTGCACACCTTCCGTTTTCTTTTCAATAAAAAAAATTATTTTGTGCATAAAGGCTAAAATATATACTTTAATTTTTTTTGTATATTCTTGGTTTTATATAACTATGAGAAGAAGTAAATGAACAAATGTTTTCTCCTAACAATATTTGAATATGAGTTTAGTTTCTTGTTGAAATTAAATGTCTTCTTACGAAAAATAAGAATATGATGCAAACTGAGAAAAGAAAAAAAAAATATAGCAAGAAAAGTGACTTGCATGGAATCATTGCTGACAGATAGAATATGATTCAATGAGAGTAAAAATCAGGTTCTATCTTTATTTTCCTTGCTTATAATTTTCTTTTTCTATCCTTTATAAGTTATGAGATTTATATCATAAATGTTAGGATAGATTGTCATTATGTGATGATCTCAGAATATGTCTTTATTATTATTAATATGTATTCTGTTTAGAGGAGAATTTTTTTTTTGTAGTTTTATACTCCATGTGAAATTTGATTGTGTTTGACTTTTGGAGACTAAAATTTTCTGATATTTTTTTACTCCTTTGGTTTGAAGAATATAAGAACTTCACGAACAAATCAGATTGTGCATTAGTTTGAAGAATATAGAAACTTCACCAAATTGTTAAATACTCTGTTTGAATGAATATCCTGACTTGAAGAGTACAAAATCTTCGTCAGGAATATTAAGGTTAAATGATTTGAAAAAGATAAAATCTTCATCGTTAGCTAGAAACAATGTTGTATTCGAGGTTTCTGGAGATTAAAACATTTTTTATTTACTACTCTGTCTGAATGTAAAACTGATTTGAAGAATATAAAATCTTCATCAGAATTCAAGGTTCATTTAGTTAACGATCAGAAGAATATAAAAACTTTATCGTTAAACTAGAAACAAGTTTTATATCTTTATTGTTAGTATTCTAAATACTAAGTGATCTATCTAATTGTGACAGAAAGGAAAAAACACTATTGACATAAAATTAGTGGCTAAAACGGACTCGAGAATTCGAAGAGTTCCTTCATCCAGTCTGCACAAAAATCATGCTCATAAGTGAATTTTATTGAATCAGAATAAAAATTTTGATTAATCGAAAACAAACCTACGGCTCTCGACTTGGAATCTGAATAGGGAGATTTGCTGCGAAACTGCAGTTGACATCTTCACGAGAAGGAAATGAGGAGCTGCAGATTTCAAACTGCCCTAAGTTATAGTCTGTTCGAATTTTGTATTTTCCGCGTTCCCTTTTTAATTTTATTTTGGGTTAATTTCAAAGAGCTCCTTCTTGTTACATAAACTACACTTTCCTCCCTGTGATGTTGATGACGTTCAAAGATCGTTACAAGAAACTGGATTTAGCGACGAGAACTAAATCATTAAATTTCATGCTAATTTTATTTAACATGAGGGATGACTACTTTAATATTTTTTTGAACTTTGTATTGAAATTACGAGCCATAAAAAATGATGTAAATGAGATGAATTACAGTGAAATTGGAATGGTAAAAACAATTTAAGACATGACATAAAAGTTGTTTTCTGACTTTAAGAAAAACAACTCTAATAGAACAGTTATGACCCACAGAGTTGCCGAGTCAAAGGGATTTTCCCAATAGGGGTCTTAGGTTGGTAGATCCCGTCACAGGTGACTTGCCTTGGTATGTTTACCTCTCCTTGTGTGATTTTGCGGGTTCCCTTGTCATAAAAAAGAATAGTTCAAGAGAAGGAAGGAAGTTATGGTCGATGGCAAAAAGCTACCAAACTTGACTTGTAAGGGATCAAAGTAGCACGCGTTGTCGAAAATAATCCCAACAGCTTTCCAGTTGCAACATGGAAAAATCCAGAGTCATCGTCACCAAGTTTAATCATCACGATCTCATCAGTAACAATTATGGTGTACACATTATCATCTAGATCTAATTTATATACAATACTCGGAGCTGTCACAGTGAACTCTTTCTTCCATGAATTTAAGTTACTCAGATCATCATCAATGTTATTGTGAGCAACGTATACGTTGATCAAGAGGGAGCAAATAGGATCCACAACTTAATGTTACCAAACAAAGCTTTTTTCCCTTTTCTACTACATTTGTTACAGAATATTCAGGAATTTCAATTGGTACCACAATCATATCGAATTCTTCTTTAGTTACATCAAAACAAAGGAGAGTTTTTGTCGTTCTTCTATGACAAGAATGTACCATTGCAGAAGTACAAGTATTTACGTACCAATATAATATCCCCTTCAAATATACCGTTGTAACAACACTTGAAATATTGTGATGAGGAATTACTTTCAAAGCCCTCCATGAATGGTCAGTTCCAATAGTGAAAATTGAAGGCTTAATCACTTCCGAATTTCCATCAAGAACAACAACCTTGTATTCATATGAAAGTGGGCAAAATCCAAAGCCCACAATAGTAGCCAAATCAATATTCCCTACACCTGTTATATAAATACCAGTAGAATTAAAACAGAATCAAGAAAAGGTTGGAAATACTATACAAACAAGACACAAAGTAGTATTAGTATTTATAGAGCAAGTATCATGCCATTCCGAAGAGACACATTATTTCACAATGA